>CABEEJ010000170.1:227040-304793 GCA_901482245.1 Timema douglasi
GGGGGGGGGGGGGGGGTGTAAGTTAGTATTGGAGAAAAGATTTCTACGAAAGATAATCAGGCATGTACATGCCCTACAGTATCTTCAGTTAACATTATGAAGGGAGACCGAAGTCAGTTACAAAGCGATTGTAAAGTACAGTTATTTAAAGAGAAATATTGTCGTTATGACTTTAACATGAACTAGTTCAAAAATGTTATTCAATAATTGTTAAACGTAGTTACTAAAATAAAAAATTAAAATAAAAAAATGTTCTATCCAAAATGTGCCGCCCTCTAACGCCACCGCCCCTAGACCCGTGCCTAGTGGGCTTATAGTGTAAAACCGCTTCTGGTCAATACTTTTCTGCCAACTTAGGTACATTTACTCTAAATTATACCTTCACCACCCCTACCTCATTGGCGTAAATAAACTTGGTAAGCAGGAACGGACAGTAGGACGCATTATGACAAAAGTGATAAAGCGTTAAAAGTTCTACTAAATATTACGCATCTAAGCTACATCATTCGTAGCCCAGTTTGTGGAAAGATTAGCCACTACTAATATTCCTTTGACCAGGGGATTCGCAAATGTGCTGGTCGTACATCCTTTCCGTGGAGGCTCTTTCCATTTTCCTATGAGATGAGATGATGGTGATAGTGAGTATGAGGGTGTGGAACCAGTGGAAACACTTAAACCTAACTTAAACCTAATTAACCAAAACCCAGATGAATGTTGGGTTAATTCATCTTTCGGGAAAAATACCCACTTTACCAACCAGGGATAGAACCCAGGAACCCTGGGCTCGTAGCCAGGTGCAATGACCACTACACCGCAGAAATGTTAAAAGTTATTCCTATATAGAGACATTAACAAGGACTTAATCTTATGGAAATTTTACGTTGATGTCATCCTTTATTCTAATTTCAAATTGACAATTATATGTCCTTTATCGTAGGCATTTATAAATCCAAGTTATTAACTGAAGTAACTTAATTTAATTTTACATTCAGACAGGGAACAGTGGATGAGTAGAAAATCTAATATAATCATTCAGTAAGGATAAAGTGTATCGAGTGGTAAAACTTAATAGAGCTTCAATCAAATCTAATACAATAATTATGAGGCTTAAAAGTCCGAGACAGGAATATATTATTCCTCTAGTTCCCTGTTATAGTTCAAACAACCTGCATTGAATTTATAACAGTTGATTTATTTTAATAAAAACTATCAACTATCAAAATCATTATAAAATAAAGGTTACTACTATGTACAAAGGAAATATAAAATGTATATAATTGTATATTTTATAAATAATTAAAATATATATTAAGCCTTTTGTAGGAAAAAGATTTAAGAAAATGCGAACATATACTTTTCGTCCAGAATTATTATATTTTATAAGTCTTATTTTATTGGTTTTGATATAATCTATAAAAATTAACTCCTGCAGATCATATGACTTAATGTATAAATAAATTAAATAATATATATTAAATTGTATATCTTTCCTGATAAGGCTATGTCTGCCAATGGTATTTTAGATAATATAAAATTCAAAATACATCATATTTGGATTAAAATACTAAAACGGGTATATCATTCTTTTAAGGGGATATTTTCACCTCAAATAGACATTTTAAATTATTTCTTGACTTTATGTTTTATCTGATGAGGTTATATGCATATGTTCTAATAATACTAATGGTTTAGGGATGAGGGCCATCTATTGTGAGAGTGCTGCCTTGGGTTATGCGGCCACCAAAGCGGGCTACTGGAAATTGTTTTTAGACAAAGAAAAAGTTAAATTTAACTAAGTTTAAGTAACAGTAGGGTATGGTTAGTTTGACGTTGGTTAATTAGAAAAATTGAATAGTTCGAACCCACTATGATTCCCCAGTAAATTCTTATTCAAAACAGAGGTAGAACATAACACTAAATTCAAGTTTTAGAAGGAAATATTTGGAATTTTCGATATCTATACATTATTAATTTTTTAAGGTCTCATTTCAAACCTTACGTAACAATGTTTAGTAAATAATCCTTGAGTGCCAGGTATGTCAAATAAAGTTAGAGCTATTGACACATAGAAAAAGAGAAAGTGGGAAATTACTCAACGGTGGCGAGCAGGTTTCGTAGAATAGTGGCTGTGTTGGATCGGCTCTTATCTCTTCCGTTTGACAATATAATCAATTTACAAATTGCGTATGTTAATTTTTATAATTTTGTGTAAGATTTTTTTTATCTTTGTGTATGTGTGTTTAATAGAGTATATATTAGTATATATAATATATGTGTTTATATATGTCATATTTTGAGGTTATTGATTTATTGTATACTAGTTGCCTACACACTAATAAAAATCGTTTATTCTAATTTTATATTGTTTTAATTATTCTAAATATCCCTTGGACTGCGAATTAAAAAAAGGTTCTATTCTAATTAATTTTACTTTAACGCTATCTTACAGGTATAGAAATTATTGTAATCGTAAATAAAATTGAACTCGAGATTTTGATGAATGTTGACGTTTCATAACCCCCCTAATCCAAAAAAGTTGTTTTTGAATGTCCCTCCGTCTGTTTGTCTATCCATTTGTCTGCCCCTCGGAGTAGAACCTAAATTATTTTACCAATCGGGCTAAAACTTGGTATCTAGGTTTTTCATAGGCTTTCCCATAGAAGTTTTTTAGAATTGGATATCTAATCCTAAATTTAAGGGTATTTTACTAAAGGGTGAAAAGAGAAAAAATCGATTTTCTCAAAATCAGGACGAACGATTTTAATTAAATTTAATTTCTAAGCATCAATCAATCTTATAAACAAAATGGCTACTCTCATTTTTTTGGAAAAATGAGTCTAGAGGATCCGGTTTGATGCATAATTTCTCAATTTTTTATTATATTTCCGAAATTGTTTGTGATATGAAATAAAAAACTTATGTTTGAAATATATATCTATGAAACCAATAGTTTCTGAGATATTGGCAGATATATTAAAACAATTTTGTGAGCTTTAGCTGTACAGAGATACTGCTTGAATTTTAAGGTAATAATTATCTAATTCCATAGATTAATTAGATAAGTAAGTCTCTCTAAATGATATAATATTTTTCTTTGACCTCTCAGAGGAAATATTTGTATAGCAATAATCTATATCTTAAATTTTAGACTCAATATTCAATATTTACCTTTTATATTGGTCTTTATTTATTAATAAGGAATTTAATAAAAACGTGATAGCCATAAAATATGCAACGCCTAATAAAATATTGATAATTCTAACCGCAAGTCGAAATTTTAATACGACCCTTGAGGACCCAATATAGATATTTTTTTCCCACACATACTAATGAGGACTTTAATTCTTTAGAAATAAAATCTTAAAATTTAACTCCAGGAGTCAAAAAGTGTTTATCGTAAGTGTAACTGTATTTTTGCTTGGGTTTGCTTTTTGAATAAATATCTTCATTTTTAAACAGTAGAGCGAAATATTCCACGCGGAGCTCCGTACTATTTATTTATTACTTGTAGATCGTCACAGCGATGGCTGCAGATTAGTGCACTAAAATGTATTTTAAACTTTTTACTGAGAAAGGATCTATTTAATAAGCCCTAACCCACATTTTAGTTGAAAGTTTACTCGTCAAAGGCTATCAACTTTACTTAGCGATTTAGTTTTCGGTGTGTAATTTGAATAAAAACTTATATTTTCCTCCTTCACGGCCCGATGAGAACTTTAAAATGACCCCTCTCCCAGAGATCTATATCTTCGTTGCACCAAACCACTCAAGTAGTGATTTAGCTGATTTTTTTATAGACAAATATTTTATTTACCAATATACAACTATGCATAAATCATGGTTTCCATGGTGATGTGAACAAAGAATGATTGCACAAATGAACCACTGCCCACACACAAGGAAAATATTTCAAATTCGCTAGGAAAATTGGGTTTTAGTTTTAGGCCACTATTTTTACCGGCATCCTGATTCTCTAACCTTCAAAATGAGTTTTCTCTGTAAAAATTTGTTCAGTCATTTCCTTGTAATTTCTATTACTGGAAACGGGCTTATAAAAACATATATATTAAGATATAGAGAGAAATGTGACAAGTAAAATGAGAGTGTGAGTGTTTGAGTGTTTGATTGTGTTAGTGTGTGGGTGAGTGTGAAAAACAGAGTGTGAGTGTGAGAAAGTGTGTGTAAGAGACTGAGAATGAGCAACTGAGAGAGATCGAGTGAGTGTGAGCGAGTGATAGTGAGAGTATATGTATGTGTTAGAGAGATAAATACTTGGAGAAGAGAAAAAAAGTGTGTTTAGGAGGAGAGAGTGTGTGATAAAGAAAATATGTAAGGGAAAACACTTGATATAGTGTGTGTGAGAGAGACAGAGAGAGAGTGTGTGTGTGTGTGTGTGTGTGTGTAAGAAAGAATGTAAAATTTCGGGAAAGATATTGTGTGAAAGAGAGTTTGAGAGAGAAAGTTAGAGGGCGAGATTAGTTTAGAGAATGAAAATCAGAAAGAGAGAGAGAGTTATAGAAAGTCAGAGAGAGAAATTAAGAGAGCGAGTTTTAGAAATAATGTATTTTAGAGAGGGATGGGTTTGAGAGGGTGGGTTTGATAGAGTGAGTTTGTGAGAAAGTAGGTTTGAGAGAGAGAGAGAGATTGAGAAAGAGAGAGAAAGATTGAGAAAAAGAAAGAGAGATTGAGAAAGAAAGAGAGATTGAGAAAGAGAGAGAGATTGAGAAAGAGATAGAGATTGAGAAAGAGAGAGGGATTGAGAAAGAGAGAGGGATTGAGAAAGAGAGATAGAAATATAAGGAGATTGAGAGAGTGAGACTGAGATAGAAAAGGAGTTTGAGAGAGTGAGAATGAGATAGAGAAAGATGTTGAGAAATAGGGAGTTTGGGAGAGAGAGAGATAGAGAGAGAGAGCGCTTAACAGAACGAGAATATAGTAAAATAATGTGAGAAAAATGGTGTGTTAAAGAGTGTACCGTAAGGGTAAAGAGTATGTGATAGAGGGATAAATTGTATGAGAGAGAGAGAGTGAGAAAATACTATATTAGAGAGAGAGTTTTAAAGAATGAGTATGTGTGTATGTTTGTAGGTGTGTGTGTGTGTTGAGAAAGTGTGAGTGTGTGTGAGAGCGTGAGAGAGTCTGATAGAGCGAGAGGGAATGTGAAAATTTGTGTGTGTTACTCAAACATTACGGTACTTTGAAATGTCATTACCTCAAAACTAAGTATCAATATGGAAACATAATTGAACATACTATATTTGTGAGAATGTGAGAAATAGATGAAGAACACCAAACATTACTTTTAAATATATCTTCAAAATCAACAGGTAAAATGAAAACGTAGTTTACTTATGTATTTGGTTTGTGTTACTATTTGCCAAAATGAACATCAAAACCCGTTATTTGAATAAAATTATCATCAAAAATCATTATTTAAAAGAAAAATAACACCAAATATCATACTTATATAGTTAAAATTACTATTTTTAAACATTATTAAAGTTCATTTTATCGTTTTTGAGCTTATAATACATAGCTTAACTTATTTAAACATCATTTTATCATTAACGAAAAGAAACGTAGGCAATATGTTCACGAACTTAACTTTTGAAATTTTTAATTATGCTCAATATTATTGATTCAAATGTAAATTAACGCTGGCAACATTCCAATAAAAAATAAATGTTTCTCCAAATTAGGAATCTCAATTTAGATGTATTATGACCAGCATCCAAAGAAAAATATTCATCCAAAGAGAAAATTGCTATGTGCTCGAGACAACTAATAAAGATTGAGTTATTATTTTTCAGTCAAAGAGTCATATTTTATTCGGAGATTTACAGTCATGCAGCAAATAATGGTCTCCATGGTTACTAAACAAAGAATGAAAAACAGAAAATTAACTGTGAAAATTGGGTTTTCGTGAAAAACTACTATTATTCTTGAAATCCTGGGCTCCTAACCGTTAAAATGAGTGGTCGTTTATCAAAATATGTTCAGTCATTTCATCGTAATTTGTATTACCGGAAACGGGCTCATAAAATTATATAATATAAGATTTGTGTACTATGTGTGATGTCATTTGAGCTATCTTATTTTAACTACACTAATAGATTAGGGATAAAGAAGGTATAATTCGTATCAAATATCAGAATTTACATGAAGATAAAATTAGGAATCTATATAGATAAAACATACTCAATAAACCCAGAGTTTTAACACTGCCGTTTCAGACAAACTCAAATAAACCATCTTGAATATTTAGTCTACGTACCCACCTATGCGAGCTACGCATAATTGCGTGAAATAACACTTATAATAAAAATTCGCTAAAATTCAAACAAAATGGTTAATTCAAAATAAATAACCAATAATCAAGATTTTTAATTAAATATTTTGTTTCGATAATGTTATTTTAAAGACTAGTGTGAAATATTTCAACAGCATTTTATAAAAAGTATTATTTTATAATAATCCGCTTTTTTTATAAAAAAAAAAGTCTTAAATTAATGTTTAATTCAAATAAATGTGTAAATACATTTTATCTACTGAATCAAATAATATATATTTGTATTAAAGAACATAAATCCAAAACTTATATTTATTTACCTTGTATATAATGATTCGAGATATAATTCATTTAATCTTAAGAATGTGGAATTAAGTAATTATATTGGGGTTTTATATACTACCTTTCTACTAATTGAGATTCTTACATTACTTAACATATTCAAGAGTCATTCCAATGTTATTCCTCCAAAAATAAATTTATAATATTTTTTTTACCACCGCGTCTCATAATTCCCTAATAAAATAGGGCTTTGATTAGTGGAATACGTTTTCTTTATCTTTCCTTTATGACACTCGATTGGAAACAGCCTTAACAGAAACACCCCAGCTCGAAAAAAGGGGGTTATATTGGATAATTGGTCAGTTTTACTTTACTTATAAAATAATAGAAAAAATATGCATAGCACTCATCACAGTTTAATTGAAATCAAAATGCAAATCTATGTCGAGAATATCTCGAAGTATAGATTTTAAATGGAAGAAAATGTCAAGGGATGATGGAAGTTTCTGAGTGCGGCTCATTTCTTAATAATGGGACAGAACGTGAAGAAGGATGGAAAATGAGTAGAGATAAACGAATAAAGACAATGCTAAAAGAAAGAGAGAGAGAGAGACGTCGCAGCTTGTTACCCTCGTGACGTCAGCAACTCAAACAATGGAGGCAATATTATATATAGGTAGATGGAAACTGAATTGCAGCCCCCCATGTCACTATGGATAGCCTTTCTGAAAACCATTGTAATTTAACTATTATTGTTTATGAGGGGAATTTTGTAACCTACGAAATAATTTACAAATGAGAGAATGCCCCTTAATAATGGAAGTAGAGTATTAATAAAATGACATAATATGATTTCATTACCTTCAAATTTACAGTACATTTTACCCGCCTCGGTGGCGTGGTTGGCTAACGCGTTTGTCGTGTTGAGCTCGACTGCTGAGGACGGGGAGATCAAGGTTCGAGTCTCGGTTGGGTGAAATGGGGGTGGTTTTTAATAAATGGTTTTCCACTCTTCCTCCACGCAAATGCGGATTCACTTCCTCTAACTCAACCTTACCAATTCCTAATCCATTAGAGTAATTAATACTTAAAGCGTATAACCCGAACGGGTGGTAAGACGCGGTGCTAAATATTATTATTATTACAGTACGTTTTATATCATTATTCTTTCTTAGACACAAGTTTCTGTGTATCATTGCATTTTAACCATTTTATTTTGTATAGTTGGACACACTTATCAAAAGAGTGACAAGTTTGATATATTCAAAGCTTAATATGTTTTATGAATTAAATACTAGTATTTAATGTGAAACCTTGTTTAAGTGATTTTAAGGTGCTTATCTAGAATTGTACATTAATATATTTCAATACTTTATAGAGCTTGGATATAATATCTCAGTTTTTTCTGTATTATATCAAGAGAAATTATTTTAACCGTGAAATGACTTGATCTAGAGATTATGATGAATGTTAAAGCTGTATGTGAACAGTGAACACGTTCCCAAAAAAGTGGATTACCCAATTCTGTCTGTCCCCATGAATGTATATGCCTGCCAGTCCGTTTTTCCCTGGCCACGGATACAAAACGATTTGATGGATTTTCTTCAAATTTGATATTTAGATTTTATAGGGTTACACCTCAAACAAAAAAGTAACCCTATCCTTTCAATAAAGGGTAGTTTAATTATGAAATGATTACATTTAATTTAAAAAAATTCGGAAGTGGCTTTAACGATTTTGTTCAAAATTCATTCCTGGATAGAGTGGATATTAAAAATAAGAATAAATTATTGTTTTTGGAGTAAAAACTCATTTATGGGCAGTTTATCGATGACTGATTTTTCAAAAACTTGAAATATTGTACAAATGGTTTGAATGATTTGATTCCTAATAGGTATCTTGGTAGTGTTTGATATATCAAATAACATTATTTACATGTGTTGGGGGTAAAAAGATCATTAATAGGTATTTTATAATTGATTAGTTATTCAAAAACCTTAAATATTTTACAAATGGCTTTAACAATTTGTTTCCAAATTAGTTTCTTTGGGGTGTTTGAAATAATAAAAATCACTGAATACTATATATAATTTGGGGTATAACTCATTTATGGGTAGTTTGGAGATGACTAATTTTTCAAAAACTTCAAATATTTGACTAATGATTCAAACTATTAGGCTACAAATCGGTATCTTGGGCGTGGTTAACATGTCAAATAGCACTCTATACATGTTTTGGGAGTAAACATTAATTTATGGGTAGTTTACAGATGACTGGTTTTTCCAAAACTTGGTTTAGCTAAGAAAGTCTCCAACAATTTGGTTCCAAATGATTCATTTTGGAGTTTCAGACAAGACAGATAACAATGTATATTTTGGGGGGATTAATCGATTTTTAATAACTATATTGGGAGGGTTCGCCATATAAAATTGCATGGCATAATTAATTGTTTATTGACTAAAAGAGCATTTAGGTATAGTTTACAAGAGACTGATTTATCTAAAATGTGTAATATTTTGAAAGTGGCTCTGACGATTTTGTTGCAAATAGATCTACTAGTATTTTACATAGCATATAATATTGAATTTTGATTTTTGGAATAAGAATGTACTTAAAATGAGTATCTGGGTAGCGGTTGATCTACCAAATAGTACTGTATACTTTGTTTATGGAATATTATTTTACTGAAAATATAGTTTTGTACATTTTAAATATTTTTTAAACTATTCATACAGATTTTTTCAATATATATATTGGGATTATTATTTAAGATAATGGATGTGTCTTTGGTTTTCTAAAATAAATTAATTTTATGGCAGTTGGTTTACTTGGAAAAAATTATAGAAAATATTTAACCTTTGAAAATAGGCCTTATAGAGTTAGTCTTAAATGGTGAGCTAGGAACAGGTTTTTGATTCTACAAATTACAAAAATGTTTAGGTAATAAAAAGATAATATTTTTGGGAAATTTTAAATTTTTTAAAAATATTTTAAAATTTGGCTTAGATATACAATAAAAGAGCTTTATTTGATTAATAAAATATAGGGGTTTTGTTTGCGAGTAAAATTCATTTAAGGGCAGTTAATTGAAAAACCTATTTAGGAAAATTTTATTCTAAGCTACAACACAGAGTTTGAGAAAGTTGTGGTTATTTGTACCATTTATTCTTCACAAATTTTGGAAATTGCTGTCTTTATTAATAATTATATTACATATTATTTGCTAAATCAATAGTAAAATACGTATCAACTATAGACATAAATATTATGGCGTGTAAGCATATATGGTTAGGAAATAAATATTTTCCATATTTTGACCCAACTTTATACATTAATTTAATAGATTTTAACCATTTTAAATTAATTGAAAACAACCATTTATTTAAAATTTAACACCGGAAAAAGCTATTATCTTATAGATATTTGCAATTAAAGTTTGATATTAATTTATAAATGTTAAATGCATCCGACTTTCATTCTTTAAAGGTTTGAACGTCTCTTAAACTGAAATGCCGTGCCGTGTAGCAAAAACTAACTACAAAAATAATGTAATCAAGGCCTACAACACATGACTTTTTGTGGGTTTTTATATTTTAGAGGAATCCTATAATTGTTGATACATTATTTCTGAGATAAATAATTTAAAAGTAAACTAAACAAGGAATTTGTTTGAATTTGAAATTTTAGCCTATTATTTCCGTACAAAAACAAAAAGACAATTTTAGTTTCCAAACATGGCAAAAAATATATATTTTTATCTATCTATATATATATATATATAGAGAGAGAGAGAGAGATAAAAATATATATATAATAATATATTATATATTTATATATATTATCAAATATATATAATTTTTTATTTATATTTGTACTTACATATGTTTAACTTGCTAAATCTCTTTCCTATAGTTGATATGACGAGATAACAGCAGAACTGATTTTTACAAACGACCATTCATTTTAAAGTTTAGGGGGTTAGAATGTTAGCAAAATGTTAGCTTTCAACAATATCCCAATTTACTAGTGAGTTTGTAGATTTTCTTCTGTACACTCAGTGGCTCATCCAGTGCCTTATATCAAAATTTAAATCCTGATTTGTGAATGATTTTATATCAGTAAATAAAATATTACTTTTTGTATTTAATTCGATAAAAAATTAAATTAATGTTTCTACCTTCGTGAAATTCTTAGATTAGAATTAGGCATAGAATCTTTGAAAGAGGTTGTTTTAAGGTTCTCAATGTGATTTGAAGGGAGAAAATATAACTTTTTCTGAAACTATACATCAAAATTTAAAAAGAAAATTGACGAATTTTGACTAATACATTCTTTACTATAAAATCACGTGAGACCTCATTCTAAAAAAACATTCCTAAACAAATATTTTGAATATATTTTGGCGCAATTTTATGCAATTATTGCTGCAACAATCCAAATATACATAATTCATGAAACATCTAATATCAAACATATCTAAATATTTTAATGAGCATCTTATTATAACTCAAATAAATTATTAATAATTTATAATATATATTTGACTTGTTTTATTCCACTCAGCTTGACGATCAGTAAAATATGGAAGGCTCACATTACACTTCCTTACCATTGATTTAAAATTCTAGCCAAAATTACTGGAATGGGTTTCCACATGTGTGATTTTCCTGTGTGTGGTTTCCATCATTTCTTCCAACTGATGAAAGCATTTTTTTACTCTACTTTACTAATCTTTATACCTTTGACTAATGAATTATTTACCCACTTCTGTGGCGTAGTTAACTAACGTGCTAGTTTAGTGTTAAGCTAGACTGCTGAGGATGGTAATAATAAGGTTCGAATCTTGGCCGGGTGAACTAGGGGCTGTTTTTCCTAAATGGCTTTCCACTCTTTCTCCACGCAAATTCGGGTTCCGTTCCTCTAAATTCAACATTCCCAATTCCTAACCAATTAGCGTAATTATTACATAAGCGTGTAACTTTAAGGGGTAGTAAGACGTGGTGCTATATTTAAAAAAATCTAATGAATTAATAATCCTAAAGATAAACATAAAAGTACAAATTATATTAAATGATTCACAACTTAATTTACTTCGATAGTTGGAAATATGTCCTTGGTCTACAGTTATAGTACAATAAAGCCTATAATAATTAATAATAGGCCTATTCATGTGTGAAGAATAGTTAAGGAAATTCAAACTTTTTTCTGACCAAAAGTGATACAATTTTTACAATTTAATTAATATAATTTTAAACGTTTTGATACTATTTTTGAAAGTGATAAGCCGGGGATCACATGACTAGACTTATGAATATATGAATGTAGTTTTTGTATCTTTCGTAACTGTGAGATAAAGTTATTCCTACCATAGTTCACCCACCAGAGCCAATTTGTGTATCATCCCTGGTGTGTTTGTCAGTTGGTACAAACAAACAATCTCGTTACATCTTGGCAAACAGAGTATTTCGTGGAGACAATCATCTGTTAACGACAGGTCTCTCAAACAAACATTTATACTTCACTGTCACGGTCACATCTTGTATTCCTACCATGTTTTCGATAACAAGCACGGCAAAATATATTGTACACATATTCTCATATTTGTATTATTTTTATTTGCTGCCTTAAGCCTTATTTGTTACCAGAATCCTACACTATAGTAGTATTTTGATATAAAACATGCATCTCATTAAAACCATATTAAAGTAGGAAAGGCCATACTAATCTCTGTGTAGAATCTATTTAATACAAAAACTGCTCTATACAGTACTTTGTTCTTTTTAATAAATTAAAAAATTGCTCCGGGAAAAGATTAAAGGCTCACTTAGCCCAAACGAAAGAGGTGACTTTTATTAATTACTATAATGGTTGACACTCACATATATTCTGTCTAATTTTTAATCTAAATAATGAATTTTACTACGCAACCAACATAATTCTAAGTTCTACTAACACAAATCAACTTAATCCCACACTTGATTGCCAATCCCTGTGTCTAAAGCTAGATTTAATTTGTCTGAATTTTCTTATATTTTAGAATAGGCAAACTACCTTTGCACTAAGACCCAAATATATAATTACATTCAGCCCTAAGGATCAAACAATAACGTATCTAGAATTCAGTTTATTGATGGGAAGAAGGGAGGGAGGAATTAAAACGCTTAGTCACACGTTTAAAGATGTTGTTTAAAACGTTATATTGTATTTCTTAAATGAACAAGTCGATGCCATTTGTGCGGCTCAAACATAATATTTTGGGTGACTGTATTTGTCAATAGGAATATTTTTGTTGAATTTAGTTTAAATATAAATCTTTCATATTTTAAAACTGAATTTTAGAGATATCTTATAATGCATTTACTGCATTGAAAAGGTGAATTTTAATTATATTAAATGTAGAATTAGTTTGAATTTCCTTAGCTTGGGAGAGATGGGGAGGGGTCAAAGTCCTAAAAATACCTTGACTATGTCTTCCACCCTCATTCACACGAATGGTGTGAAACCTTTAGTTTAAATGTTTGAAATATGTTTCAGTATCAATGTTTAATGCTCTCACGACCTTAACACGTGATTAGAGTTATCAGCAATGACGTAATGACGGGAGCCGCGTGGCTTCTACTCATTGGCTTCCTCCTGCTTCAGATCCACTGTGCGCTAAGAAAAAGTAAGTGGAACCAAATTATTTACAGGGCTGATTCCAATTCAATTAAATATATCAGTCATACGCATGCCTTTGATAACATTTTTAATATTTCGAATAGGTTTTTGAGGCAATCATTTTAAAGAAACATATTAAATCAACATACTAATTACAAACTAACTTAGCCTTTGACAGGATCCTAATTCTACACATCCAGTTTTAGCCTCCAGAAAAATACTAATTGAATAGGAGGACGAATCCATTTACAAATAGGAAATATATATATATTAACACCACCAGGAAGCAGGTTCCTAGAATTATAGTCAACCCACCTCTGACAAGACATCTTATGAATGTGGGGAATGCCAGGCCTCCACCGTGGTTCGGATTCCAAGTTAAACTGTAGGTACTTCATTTCATTTCACTATCACCCTACCATTACACATTGGCGTAAGTGCGTATAACCTGAACGGGTAGTAAGACGTGGTGCTAATAATAATAATAATAATAATAATAATAATAATAATAATAATAATAATATAGTCCACCATTCTAAACATCTACCCTCTTATACGGGCAGCCACATTATAGCTATTAAAAACCACAATATATATTTACACCTATATTTTTGTAAAAGTAACGTAATAAATGCATAAGATCAGTCGCAAAATTTGGAAGCTGAAATTTTGCTATCAAGAATGTATACTCAATTTACACTGAAAGTTACAGTCCAATAACAACAAGATTTTTTGTTATAATCTATATAATATTAACACTCGTCAAGGAAAGCTTGCTACTATTCAAGATAAATGCAGTGTACATATTTGGTGATTTCCATAATTTTTATAATAATCCAAAATAAGATGGCATATTGATGTAGGTTTTTTTTTTGTAAAATAAATATTAATTCTGACTTGTTTTCACTTAATGTATAACAATTTCATTATTAAACGTAGCATGTTATTTGAATGGGTGCCCCCTAAACACACACAAAAAATCCAGAAGTGAACCATATGAATTTTTTCCCATACTCTCCTTGCCATCTATCTCCCTTTAAAAAAAAATACACCCTTAACTTTGAAGCCAGCATGATTTCCATTTCATGGTCCTTAAACTTCCCTCACGGCGTTCACTTGATATTTATTTTCTACTTCGTTCTCCCGGTTGAGCCAACTTGCAATGCCATTTTTTTTATCTCCTTTTAAAGAACAAGGACGCATGAAAACAAACATCGTGAATGAACAAACAAACTTACAACAACAAAAATGTATCAAAAAAATTAGGGTTTGTTTTCATATCCACTCTCAGAGCCCTTAAAGAGAAAGGTTGTTTTTTTCAGTTTGATAGATTTTAAAGTCAAATGATTTAAACAATGACATGTTCTATTAATTTTTAATTTAAAGTTTTAAAATAATGCAGTCCTTGTTCAAAGATGAATAAATATTTTTAGTAGTATTTCATTTTTAAATAAAATATTTAAGTATTGTTGTTGATCCACCTGATCAATCATATTTTATTTACAAAAAGATCCTTTAGAGTCTAGGCCAGTGATGGATAAATTACAGCCAGCGAGCCAGTGTTTTAAATCCAGCCCGTGGGATAAATAATTTACATGTGTTGCTTTGGGACGCATGCTTGTTTTAAACACAACAAAACAGTATTTTTATAAAATCATGCCAATATCAACCGTACTAAACTTGGTAAATCACGCCCAAAAGTATATGATGATGTTTTTCTCATATACATGGCAACATCTCCTCACAGTTTTACCCAGATTATAAAGAAATGCTGTAAGCTCATTCACACTTTCACTTATCTCATACCCAATCATTTAATTATCCTAAACGAACATAAAAACATGCTAATTCACTAAATTATTTATTATTGTTTTGCATTATTTATGTATCTAACCTTATCTATGTCAGTCTATTATGTGTTTGTAATTTTTTAATGAATTTTAAAGAAAAATGAATAAATAAAAGTCTTTGAATCGCCAGTCTTTTTATTATTATTTGGCCCTTCACTAAGTAAATAAATGGAATAAAAAAATATCCCTCAACCATTCTATGCCAATACTGGGTATCTAAATTTATAGAAATTGATTGAGAATATGGATTTTAATGAGACTTAAACGTATTTAGTGTGATAAAACAAGACTCACTTTATCTTGTAAAAAAAATCCTGACTGTAGTCAGTCAGTAATCAAACACAAATATTCCCAACATAAATCAATGCCATCATTCAACTGGAATTATTATAATACAGTTTTTGCTATAATATAATGCCATCATTCAACTGGAATTATTATAATACAATTTTTGCTATAATATATTTGTAAATATCACCTAATTACTATTTTTCAATCTTGTAGCCTCTGAAAAGGATTTTATTCATTGTATATTTGAAACAAACCCCTTTTGCCTTAACAATACAAAACTACCCACGTCAATGGGCATCCAAACTAGTAACTGAGCAACGTAGGGATTTGATACAGCACCTTTTGAAAAAGTATGACATTTTTCAGAGAGCTAGACCTACCTAAGTTATACATTTTCAGATATATAGGCCAGAAAAATTCCTCCGTGGACAGGAGTTATAACGTAATCAAAATGGCTGACGTTTCGAAATGCTTTTTTCCGTATATATCATTAGCCACTTACTAAATTTTCGATTTATTTATTTTTAACTAAGACTCTTTAAATTTTCTTTAAGATGAGTACATACAAGTTTCCGATTAGTTGATAATTACATAGTAATTTAAAAATATAACAATAACGAGCGATAATAAATTTTATTTATTATTTATGTCAAAACTTTCTATTCAGTAGTTAAATAAAAAAATGTTTCAAGAAAATGTTTTTTATTGCTAAGCTTACTAAGATAAATACATCGTGTTTTTTTCTATACGACAAGCCGTAAAGCCATAATCCTTGATAAATCACTTACAAGTAAAGGGTTGTCTGCTTTGTTTCCCCGCACCGTCTCGTTGCGTTTTCGCTAGAATCTATAAAAATTATATATTTAAGTACATACTTATATTTTTTCAATATAATCTTTCTTGTTTATGCACCCCTAAACGTAAACTCCTATTCCCATCCCAACCCCAATCTCTTTTATTACCAGAAAGGAATAAAGGTATATATCATTTATTTTTATAATGTTTTTAGTGTATTTAACAACTGTATTTATTATTATTATTATTATTATTATTTAGCACGGCGTCTTACTACCCTTTCGGAATATACGCTTTAAGTACTAATTAAGCTAATGGATTAAGAATGGGGAAGGTTGAATTAGAGGAAGTGAACCTGCGCGTGGAGGGAGAGTGGAAAACCATTTAAGAAAAACAACCCCCAGTTCACCCGACCGAGATTCGAACCTCGATCTCCCCGTCCTCAGCAGTCGAGCTCAACACGACTATCGAGTTAGCCAACTACGCCACCGAGGTGGGTTTTAACCACTGTAATTTTGCTCACAATGAAGTTTTATAAAGTTGTTGAACTAATTGATGTTATATTTTATTTATTAACTTATATGATTGTATATTTTTATTAATTAAAACTTGCAGCATACAATATCGGAAAGAAATATTACTAAGCTAATGGCACACATTAATTAGGCAAGTTTGTTTAATTTTTGGGTAACAAATTGCACCAACACTTTGGTCTGAAACACAATAAGATACCCAACAAAGTTTAATAATAGTAGTGATAAATTAATATTGAAATAAAAACAAAGTTTTCTCAAATCAACTTAACAAAATGAACTTAGGCTCTAAAGTAACCATACATACATTGACATTGGTCCCTCAAATTATGGTTACTCTAGACTCTAGAGCCTAAGTTCATTTTTTTAATATGGCATATATTTAATAGTCAAGTGCAGGGCAGATCATGTTTTCAAGAGTTGCATCGAATTTCAGAGCCCCCTTTTTTTGCATTGACAGAAAAAAAACTCCCCTAGAGCCATATAGATAAACTTCTGGCTGGGTTGCCCTGATGGGGTTGTAGTTATTGTTTATGTATTTCCATCCCCAAAGTGAAATGTCCGTTCGTTCAACCATTGCCTCTATCTGTCCCCACTTGTGACCACCCTGCTAGAAAATGCGGAGGACAACTTCAGAGCATCAACGGTGGGTGTGATGATTTCTGTTATGCGTTGTGAAGAGATTCAAACTTGCATCATTTACAGAAAGTCAGTCGCTTGTTGCGCTGTAGCATGTAACCAGGTACCTTTGTAGGAGATATAAGATGGCACCAGGAAAATTGTCCTGAGGGTGTGTTAGGAACCAAAAATCCTCCTTCACTACAGAGCGCTCCCTCAATATGTTCCACATTGATTTTTTCCCTCAGCCCGCAAAAGATTATGTGTATTGCAAACAGAGAATGCGTGAAATCCACGCAAAGCCATGCCAAGGTTTTGAGCTATTTCACGAACCACAATGGTCTTAAAATTCTTTCCGCAACCAAAATTTACTCTCAGTTCAGCAAAACCCTCTTTCGGGAATATGAAGAATAGCGACATAACCAACACAATTACATATGTGTCTACTGTGATAATGTAAACAGCTTTGAAACCTGTATTCACTGATTCAAGTTCATGAACAAAAAACCTAGGATCTGCTTCTTCGGGATCTTACACATTTCCTCTTGAATGAATGAAGTCAGATTTTCATAATTAGAGAGTACATTTGGACCTATAATGGAAAGAATCTGTATATTCTTAACATGTGAACTGGCAACAATCTCTCTGGCTAGGAAGGAAAAGAGTTCAGTTCTATTGTCCGGATATTTAAGGAAGTATTGCCATTTATTTGACAAGATGTTGTTTGCCTGAGCCTGACGACACTCTCCAGTTTCACGGCAGTCTCTGGTTTATACTTTTATAGTGTTTTTTTTTAATCATCCCACACTATTTCAATGCGCTGTGCTTGGTACTCTGCCTGGTGATATTTTCTGCAGCTTCACCGTATTCTTGGAATGTTTTTTCCACCTTTGGCTGAATGATATTAACGAAAGCTGGACCATCATAAGCAATAGATATTATCTGAGTTGTTATGTATGAATCACCTTCCGGTAAATTTCTATCTTCAGGAACCTTTTGAGCATCAGGAATAGCACCTTAATCTTGAACTAACATCTCTTGAGCAACATTAAGTGGCATTTCAGCTGGATCATCAATTAACAGGTCAGCATTACTTCCTCTTTGAATATGTCTTTCACGTGAAATTAATTGAGGGAATGGATGATTTTCTAAAAAACAGAAGTGCCAAAGGCTAAAGGTCTCAAGTCGTACAAATGACAAAAAACTTAGAGAATAAGTCAACGTTTTTTCTTATTGAGCTAGTTCTACCACTTTCGGAGATAACCTTTTTATTTCCAAACAATATGAACTTGTTTTGTTTAATTTTTTGGTACAACGATTTCTAAGTTTAGGTTATCCTTCTGGAAACGAACTACTCGTACTGTATTTTGCCTACTTCTTCAATGTTAATTATGTTTTGAACCGTTTATTTTGACAACGCCAGGTCCCCAAATGATAAAACCTCTTTCCCTGAATCAAGAAAACGATTCCCAAAGGCCCCCATGACTTTTTTTTAGAGCTTTTACTTTCTTGTTGAAGACAGTTTGGAAATGTGGGGTTTGTTGTTCCAGGTGTCTTGGTGATGACTCTCTTGGAGAAGTTATATTTCTATCAAGACAGAAATCTCTGGTCCACAAATTATACACCTCCGTAATGAAGTGGCATCTTTCAAAAAACCCACGACTCCACCATCGCCCTTTATGAAAGGATTATTTTGTTCATGGGCTTGATCGGCTCCTATTGCTGACAAGGGGCTGGTGAGCCAATTGTAGGTTAAATAGATACAAACTACTTAAATAGCTTAGTATAACTTAACAATCAATATGCCCGACTTGATAGAGCAATTTTTAAATAAACCGTATAAGGTATTGATAATAATAAAGATATACTTTTCAAAAGCTGTTAAAAAACCATACGTGAAACATACCTATCCAATTGAGTTCTCGAAAATTTCATAAAGAGAACATTTATTTAGCAATACAACACATAGTTTTTATTACACTATTACATCCTAGGCAAAAACAAAAGCAGTGTAGTTATAAGCTTAGCAAAAAAATGCCCTAGATGCACAAAAAACCGATATTTTCTTGTTATTTTTACTATAAAACAACTTATACCACTTATTTTAAGTTTAAATAAAGAAATTAAAAATAGTATTTAGTATAAACATTTAATAAATAGTTACCAATAAAGGTTTTCCACACTCCCTCTACGCAAATGCGGTATTAAAAGTTTAAAATAATTCCTTGAATGTTTTAAATAAGTAAAAGCTGGGTTAGGGGGGTGTTACAGTACATATTTAAGGGTGTTGAAATTAATTATTTGTTAAAAAAGAATTTAATAAAATTTATAATTTTTATGGATTCTAACAAAAGCACAACGAGACGGTGTGGGGTCACAAAGCAGTCTGCCCTTTACTTGTGTTTTAACAAGGATTAGTGCCTTGCGGCCTATCATACGAAAAAGGTACATGGTGCATTTATTTTAGTAAACATAGCAATACAAAACTTTTATTTGAAACTTTTTTGATTTAATCAATGAATAGAAAGTTATGACAGAAATAATTAAAATGGTTGTCACTCGTTATAGTTATTTTTTTTTTAAATAAAATAAGTAATTATCCTCTAATCGGGAACTTATATATTCATCTTAAATATTATTAAAGAGCTTTTATTTTAAATAAATAGCTTGAAAATTGAGTTAGTTGTTTATGATATATACGGAAAAAAGCCCTTCAAAGAGTCTGCCATCTTGATGACGTCATAACTCCTGTCCGTGGGGGAATTTTTTGGATCTCCATACACGAAAATGCATATTTTATATAGTTTTAGCCCTCTTAAAAATGTAATGCCTTATCAAAAGTTGCAGTATCAAGCCCAAAATCTTCCCTACGCTGCTCAGCTATAGACGCCATACTCGTTTAGTATAGAAATCTGGTGACGGGATGGTTGGAGATTGAATCTTGGTCAAGAGCATTGAGGGTGGTTCTCCTAGGTGTTTACCAGCTCTCCTTTCATGAAATAGGGAGTGCATTTCCTTTAAATTCTACTCTTATTATCCTTATTTAATAACTATAATTATATTAACAAACAGCCAGAAAGGGCAGAAGAAGCAAACAAAGAGGTGTAAAATATTTTTGATATCTTAGAAACTTATTCCCATGATTGGGTAAATAGGGTGATCGATTTAAGTTTAAGGGGAGCTTATTTTGGGCTTAGTGATGCATAAAAAAGTTTATTTTAAAATTTGTTCTCCTCAGAAATAAAATTTCTGGCACAAGGTGTACGATTTAACATTGAGCTAGTTTGTCACTAATAGGATGGTAGTACCCTAATGCGCTAAATCCACATTAAATATCACATCACAAATAAAGCGCCAAAATATTTAGATTTGAAAAAAAAAATTGTGTAACTTTCATACCCTAGTCTCTTTGTTTTTCCATCTCTACCTGACTAGTCTTAAAGGCAATATATTCGTGAGTACAATTTCTTGCCTTAGTCTTTGAAAAATCTTTTTTTAACTATAAAGTTTTGTTTCAAATGTTCCTGCCAGGCATCTCAAAAACTTGCTAGAATCAGCTCTTCAATACTGCGAGTGGTTTTGTGCTGTCCCCTTTCTAACTCACCCTCTTCTTTTTTTTTTTTTTTTTTTTTTTTTNTCATCACCTCACCTTTTTTTTTTTTTTTTTTTTTTTTGCCCTTGTCAAAGTTTGGATTGGGGAGGAAACGGTGATGAAATATAAAGTATCCACGACATTATTATTTTTATTCCTTTCTCGGTATTTGTGATAAGGAAATATTTTTCTTTTCTGATGTTGACAGTTTCCTTGGCATGTATTTATTTGCCAGCAGATGTGTAGGAATTTTAAACGAAACCTTTATAGGATTTCATTATAGAATGTTCTGAATTAAATTACTTCTGAAGCCGATTTTACTTGATAATATTCAAAACTTTAAGAGATGAGTTTAAAAGTATTATTATTATTGCTATTATCATTATTATTGCTATTATTATTTCTATTATTAATAATAATATTATTATCATCATCATTACCGCGTCTTACTACCAGTTAGGGTTATACGCACTTACGCCAATGTGTAATGGTAGGGTGACTGGGATATGAAATGGAAGGCCTACAGTTTAACGTGAGATCCGAACCACGGTGGAGGCCTGGCACTCCACATATTCACAAGTTGTGATTGATAAACGTCTTGTCAGATGTGAAGGAAACATTTGGCAATCAGATAAATCTGTGCCAGGACCGAGAATTGAATCAATTTAAAACTATTTCACTTTTACTAACTTCAAGGGCATACGAAAATCAAAGATTTCATTTCTTTTTAAAAAGCAACTTACTCCTCATGAAGGCTATCAAATTAGTTAGAGTAATAGGGTGGCTATTAAGAAGTTAGGATTTAGAGATAATTGACCCGAATTTCCATAAATGGATATATATAAAACCATTTATTATATATAAATATAAGAGTAATACAGTTGTACAGAATGATCCAAAAGTCACGCTACCCAAATAAAAAACTTATATTTTATGCCATCATTTCGGCCTATTTTTGATTTATTCAGTACACGTGATTCTGGAAAACTACGCATAGACAATTGTTGGCATGCCATGTACGAGTTGGCCTTAAAATACTGTTCCAAAATGAACACTCGATCTGTTCGTGAACAACTCATTTTACACTTTCAAATGATGTAACTCAACTGATTAGAGCTAGTATATGTCTCAAGATCACACGGCCTGCACAACAACCGGCCAAAAGTACAGTGTTGCCGTACATATAAACCAAATGTCCATTTTCCATGTTCCGCTGCGAGAAATATCCTTGGTAAAGCAAGGTTGCACGACTTTTGGATAATCCTGTTTAATGAGTGTTGACACTCAGGTACAGCATCTTCATACCCCATTCAGTAAAAACACATTTAATTACACTAGAAATGAGGGAGATGGAAGTTGAAGGAAATATACTGAGATTTGTATGCAGGGAGAGAAGGAAACTATTTAATAAAACCCACCCCAGTTACAATAATCAAGGATTTAAATCCTTATCATTTACAAACAAAATTAGATGAGAAGAGGTTTAGTCCCTTATTTTATCACCACGTTTTACTACTCTTTTGGGCTTCACTCTAAAACGTGAATGATGAGGAAGGTTGAATTTAGTATAAGTTTACCCGCACTTACATGGAAGTAGGGTGAATATCCTTTTAGTAAAACACACCCTCAGTACACCCGATCAGGATTTGAGCCCCGATCATCATGTAATCGTTGTTCCAATCTAACAAGAGCTCGACGCCTTAGGCCAGGGGTTTCAAACATACGGCCCGTGGGAGCGCTCAGACTGACCTAAATATGAACGAAGAATAGGAATGTGGCCTGCAGGTACAGATTTTGTTTTTGCCCGTGATGTATTTTGAGTTTGGGATTGGATTTGCCACTTTTCCTTGATTTCTGGAGCTCTTAGCTTCATAAGATGCCTCTCCTCAAAAACCTCCTCTACAAACCCTCCATTCCAAACTCTCCCCTACAAATTATTTCAGCTTCTCTCCGGCCTATGTTCTCACAACCATGCACTCTGAGTTATGATCGTACAAGACTTGTTTTGGTTAATTTATTGTTGACACAATAAATTTAAGTAATTGTGGTACTAAAAGAAAAATGTATTAGGAGTGTAGAGTATTTAACAAAGCGTGAGAACTTTTAAATTTTTTTGTTGAAATTATCGGGAGGCTGACTTGTTGTAATTGTGTTGTTTTGGTAATGAAATGCAACTTGAATTTATTGATTTTCAATATAATTCTATTAAAGACTCATTTATGAAAGTGTCCCTACCAGAGTTTTACTCGAAGTATTTGTGTGATAAATATCCCACAGTCAAAATGGACGCAACTAAAATACTATCAACGCTCGAAAGTACATATATTTGTAAACATTTGTTCTTTTTATAATTGAATAAATACAAGCTATGAGGTCAGATTACAAATTAACATTTTACAAAGTACAGTGAGGATTGTTTCAAGTCAATATATTTCTCCAGCTTTTAATAATTTAGTAGGTAGGACACGATGCCAGATTTCAAATAAATAGTAGAAGTGATAAATTAGACATTTTGTTTTAAATTAAAAATATCTAAATTTTGAACTAAGAGTTTTAATACTGTCTTAGTCATAATAATTTTTTATTTTAGCAAATATTTTTAATATTTTAAATCGACTTTTTTTTAATTTGCCTTTTGAGACCTCATTAAAAGAAAATATGTTTGTAGAAATCAATTTACTTTATGAATGATGACTAAAAGGGAAAAATGTAACATTTTTAATTCTGTAAAAATATTTAAAATCTATTATATAATGAATAAAAATCCTATGTGTGGCCCGCAATGCCTCCTTAATCATCTAATGCAGACCTCGTACCTGTTTAGGTTTGACACCCCTGCCTTAGGCCATTTGACACTGAAGCGGGTATAAGAAGCTCTTTTTTGGACCATTTCTATAAAAATTTACAAATCGACTGTTCTTTCTTAAAGTACAGCCACCCCCACATGGACGGTTTAGTATATACTCACAGTGTACTCGCTTGAGTAAATTTATATTTACGAGAATGTATGTGTTTGAATTACAGCTGTGTGCAATGGGGAGCGTTTTTCATATGCGATTTTAATGTTGCTATCCCATCCTCTTTGCATGCTAGTATTTATGTTCCTTAAGATACGCATATCCACCCCTGAAATTAAGAAATTAATCACTCTGGTGTTGAATTTCCTTATAAAATAATGAAAATCAAAATTTCGAGCAGTTCTCTGATCTTTCTCAAAGAGTGATTTCAATTTTAAGGAGTTGCACCTATTTGCATAGAATACACCAGTCTACACAATATTGTTTTTAATTAATACATTGTTATTCACAGTGGTATCCCCAAGGTCTAATGAGTCGAGCTTGCAGAATACTAGATATCTAGTGTCTGAAATGTTGAGGTTAGAATCTCTGTTGGGATGCACTGGGGCTAATTCACTATAGTAGTTTTCCCACCCCTTCTCCAAGATAATGTGGTTACACATATTCTCCCCACCCTTTAAATTAAGCCGATAGTAACAATAATGCTATAACTTGCATCAGCGTTGATCATAAAAGCCACATTGAAAATTGAAAATACTGAGGAGGCCGTATTTATATTAATTTGATATTGCCACAATTTTCAGTAAAAAAAATCATTTTAAACTCTTTATTAATATCCCAAAATAAATTATATTTTCTTACACATGTCTTCTGTTTTTTTCCCCAGATAAATATATTTTATTTGGATAAATCTTTTAAGTGTTAGACGTTAAGTTTTATGTTGAAGTCACTTTCATTATTGATGACAGACGTGTTTACGTTAAGTCATGATGTCTAGGTTGTTTGTTCATTTCCATAGGAGAAAACCACTCTCTACACACTAATAAGCTGTGAAATATCGCACGTATTTGGTAACAAAATCTAACAATTTTTGGGAATTAGAACTCTGGTCAGTAAAGAGTAGAGACTTGATGAAACAACCTCGATTGCTTAGTTTCCCTTAGTAATGCCCAATTTCAAAATTTAATAATTCATAATTGGCGCATTAATAAAATGTTTATAATTAGATGAATAAGTATACATTGAGTGCTTGATAATCAACAGGCAGCACAGAATCATGGATGCGGCCGCAAGTTTGACTTGCCTAGTCTAAATCTCTTATTAGAATAGATAGCCGGCCACAGGGAGATATGAGTTCAAATCCCCATCAGGGGGATTGTGGGTGATTTTCCTAACTGTATTTCACCTCTTATTCCACGCAGATCCTTGTAAATTTATTCTTAACCATACCTACATTATCCCCCTACCACTTTAGTATATTAGATATGCGGATAGCCCTAATTAGTAGTAAGACTTGGTGCACATGCAAACAAAAATTGAATTTAACTGAATTGTTTTAAAAACTACAGAAATGTGAACTTCTATTTTTAATCAGAAATAGTTTCATTTGAACTGTTCGTTTAATTTGTAATGTATCCTTCTAACTGAAATAATATAGGCCTATAATAAATAGTGTAACTTTGAGTAAGATATAAATAATACCAAATTAAACGCACTCACTTAGAAATATAAATTCATAGATAATTTGTGTTCGTCAGAGGTACTGATATTGCTTATATTTTTCATATTTGTCTCAGCTTTGCGTATATAATACAAACGGGAACGTCTGTTATTTTTCATCAAGCTGGTACCATATACAATATATTACGTTACACGCATACAAGACTACTCGGTAAATTGTGTGTTATGAGATGCTGCAAGCCTTCTCCTTAGTTATCTCCTATAGTGAGGCGGTGAAGTTGGTAAGGGGTGCCCCTCCCCTTTCTTGGAACTTGACAAGAATCTCCCTACTACTCTGTACATCTCGTCTTCCATGGATCGTTTTATAGGGTGTCCGAAAATTCCCCAACACACCAACCACAAACTTTCACAATAACATTTACTACTGCTCACATTGTCAGCCTCTTTAAGACCACAATTGTGGCCATGTGGTCTGATGCGTCAGCTACGTCTGATTTGGTTTTAATTACTGTTGAAGGGGCGATCACGTTTATAATATCAACCGGGTAAGCTGAGGGAATTTTTTTACACGTAAATGCGGCTAAATTTCTCCTAAATTGTACCTTACTCATTGGTATAAAATATATGGAAATATCGAGTGTATAGTGAGACGCAATGCAAACATAATATATACTTCTTATCCAGGCGGTTTATATGTACACATAGTTTAATAATAATAATAATAATAATATTAAGCACCGCGTCTTACTACCCGTTTGGGTTATACGCTTTAAGTACTAATTACGCTAATGTATTGGGAATTGGGAAGGTTGAATTAGAGGAAGTGAACCCGCATTTGCGTAGAGGGAGAGTGGAAAACCATTTAGGAAAAACCACTCCCCGTTCACCCGGCTGAGATTCGAGCCTCGATCTCCCCGTCCTCAGTAATCGAGCTCAAGACGACAAGCGCATTAGCCAACTATGCCACCGAGGCGGGTTACACATAGTTTAGAACTCTTGGTTTGAATTTTGGTATAGCCTAAGAATATAACTTGTGAAATAGAGATTGTTCTACCAAATTGATGAAGTAATGGCCGGGATACTGGGTGTTGTTTCTTTTATAGATATAACTTAGTTTTCAATTCATGTGCTGGAGTAATACATTGTTGTGAGATAGCCCTAATTAAATAATGCTATACTCAAAGCCACATTATAACGAGGGTGAGTATATCAACTATAGGCTAGACAGGATTGCTTAAACTGTAAGCTGATACAATTTTCATGGCTTCATATAAATAAAATAAACATCACAAAACGTTTGTGTTATATTTTTATTTAGTTTTGATTAGAAAATTGTACTCTTATGGGGAAATACGTAAATAAGCCCATAATCTCTATGACTATGAACCATTCTGTGATTATAATGCATTTATGATTATTAAAAGCCCCACCTTCTTGAATTAAAATATATCATTAAATTGCATTATTTTTAATAGCAATGACAGTTCTGAAGCAAAAAATGCACTTAAACAATTACTACCAATTTACCTTAGAATGTTATTATATGAGCAGGTTAAAATATTATTTTATTTGTTTAAGGAAAGACAGCCTATTTTTCTTACGATTTACATTAATCTTGAAATTATGACAATTTACGTTTGACGTAAGTGAGAATGAGTTAATTCTACATTTACAACAACAACAAAATACAACTAAAAGGTTTAAAATATAAAGTTACTTCTTGTTTGGTATCTACCATATTTTGAAATAACAATTATCTTCTTAAAATAAAATGTAATTTCTTAACATCAGCAAAGCATGTTAATGCTCTGGTAGATTGCCTCCTTAAGTGTTGAACGTAAGTGTCAAATACTCATCAAGTGTATAGTTATAATGTTTAAGAACTCTGAATATTACTGAGAGTTATTACTGAGGCTATAACTAAATTAGTTTACCACTATAGTGAAAGATCCATTTTACATATGAGACTATATTTTTACTTTCTCATGTCAAGAGAAACTATTGTGGTCATGAAAGATCGATCTCAAGTTGGTGAGGAATCTTTACATTTTAAATGAACACGAAACAAAAAAAAAAGTATTTTACATTTCTGTCTCTCCTTACGTCTGTCTGTTTGTCTGTCTGTCTGTTTGTCGGTCTGTCTGTTTGTCTGTCTGTCTGTTTGTCTGTCTGTATGTTTGTCTGTCTGTCTGTTTGTCTGTCTGTCTGTTTGTCGGTCTGTCCATGGCCACAGATCCAAAACTACTTGATGGATTTTCTTCAAACTTGATATTTAGATTTAACAGTGCTATACCACAAAAGAAATTAAGCAAGCCCTTCAAATATTTGTAATTTTTGGGGTAGTTTATAAATAGTTAATTTTTTTAAATATAAACTTTGTTAAATATGTTTGAACAAATTATTTAAAAACCTTTATATAAAGCGTAATTATTGTGATTAACAGGATGATGTGTTTATTTTATGAAGAAAACATATTTGAAGGCAGTTTACTCAAAACCTTATTTTTGAAATCATCTTCGAAGACGTAATACACAACGTGAGAAAGTTTATTTAATTGTGTGGTATCATTTACGTTAATTTAAATGAAAATTGTTAGACTGTTACAGTAATACGTAAATTATATGATAATTAGTATTCTACAGCCGTTCTAATAACTATACAGATTATAAGTTCAATAGGTCTATACGTTTCTTTAACTACCTGATAGTTTGTCTAGTTTTTCTTAACCATTCCAATCTGGAATAGTTCAAACACATATTTGAGTAAATGCGTTTTAAAAATCCATACATTAAATTTTAGAATTCCTTTTAATTGCAGTACTTAGTGAAACAACTAGTCTCACGAATGATGTGGTTGTTTTTTTTATGCGTCTAAGAAAGAGCTGTAAGTAAAACTTTATTGATACATATTTGAAAGTTTGAACAGACTCGGTAACGAATGGGTGCTGAAGGAGTGTGGCTTGAAAGGTAAAAGATCCAGAATGACTCGGTTGTTGGATGTTGCTGAAACAAAGGGAGTATTCAAGGGTATGTAAGTGTGGAGAAAACTAGCAAGGATGGATTAAGTATTGAGTTTTTTTTAGCTATATGCACAATTTCTTTTCCAGCCCTTGAAGAAACGGCTTGATTTAGTATGTATGTGTGTATGAAAGTTTATAGAGATATAAAAGGTATAAGTAGAGTAGCTTTTAATGATGCATAATATGCATCATTAAAAGCTACTCTACTTATACCTTTATATTATAAAAAATAGAATTCTAGCTAAGTTATATAAAATAAATAATTAGCTGTAATTGTCCGGCGTTGCACTGGTTAAGTTAGTGGTCTTGTGAAATGTATGTTTAATAAAGTCTGAAATTTCTCCTTAGTAATAAATTTAAATAGAAAACAAATCACTACCTTATTCAACAGCATATACTGATAGTGAGATTTTTTTTTAATATCCCAAATTGGTATTCACGAGCTTTAATTCTTAATTTAAAAGTTATTAAAAAAAACTAAATATTTTCACCTTCACTTTTTCCTTAGTATGTATGCAAATTTCCAGCTGTCTATATTTATTATATTAGCTACCTGCATTTGTTTTCATGCAGTTAAAGGTGTCAGGCTTGTAGTAGTTACAAAATTAATAATATTTGGCCAATGTACAATTCTCATTGTATACCTAAGAAATATTACCCAGTTTACAATTTTTATGAGCCTTGGTTACTCGCCTGAGGTTTATGAACTTAGGACATCATGCTTACCATTTGTGAAGAACCCCAAAATAAGGTTAGATAAATTAAATAGGCTCATTTCAAGTTTCCGCTTCTATGTTACTTGTCTTTTAGTAACACGAATTGGGGATCACGATGTCAAATGTATAAGGCCATGTATGTAATTTATTTTTTTTATATATGGCTATGGTACACATCCTAAAGATGTTCTTAATTACATTACATATATTATGTTTAAATTGTCTTGGTTTATGGATTTTAAATACAGAACTACCTGCACCATTGATCAAATGGTCTGTGGTATCAAGCAAAATATGTGTGTGTTTTTTAAATACACACGAGGTACACATCCATGGGTTTCAGTAAGTTAAAAAAATATAAGTTTTCTATGTTTCCTAGTTTGTATGTACCAGTGGTCACACAGTTTAAGGCATTAAGTTCCCAGCATATAGCAAATTAAAATGAATACGATAGATGTGAACACAATCTAACAAAAGGATCTTCAACCCATGGCCCAAGGGCCACTTGCGGCCCTTTGTAACAATTTTTCGGCCCACTGGCTAATGAAAATTATAAAACTATTTCAAGAGAAAACATTACAAATACAGATATGCCTATATATTCTATATAATCAACTAATAAAATAAATATGTTATTTTTTTTAGTATTTTGCGTTATATAGTAAAGGATTTTTGCTTTTTACGTGAAGAAAAGTACTAGTACTACTAAAAGTACTTAAAAAAACTCATTCAGATCCACTCAGTTGTTCTCTGGCTATAGGCTAGGCAAACATACAAATGTACACAAACTCTATTTTATGCATAGAGGTGTATAATTATAATGTTGACATTTAAATCTTAAAAACTTTACGGTAAACAGATTTTTAATATATTTTTTTCTAGCCACGTGTTACTGCTCGTTCAAGCTATACGTACTAATTAAGCTAATTTGTCAGGTATGAGGTAAGAGGAGTTTAAATAAAGTGTGGTCACATTTGTGTAGAGGGAGAAGGGAAAACCAATTAGAAAAAAATATAATCCGCAGTACACCCTAACGAGATTCAAGCCCCGATCTTCCCCTAATTAGCAGATCAGTCTATCGTGAGACTGAAGTTTTTCATATTAGATATATTTATCAACTTTTATATTAAATAAGATTTTCGAACTTCCATTCCAAGAGATAAACTAAACCGATAAAATAGCGTTTCTTTGCAAGTATTAATATTATCATTCTCATTTTTACTTTCTCGCTAACTTACAGGTAGAGAAAGTGTTGAGATATTAAAAAAAAATTAACTCAAGATTTTGATGAATCTCGACGTTTCATGACACCACGAATCCGAAAAAGTAGTTTTTGAATTTACGTCTGCCTGTCTGCACCTCCAACTAGAGCCTAAACTATTTTACTAATCGGGCTAAAACTTGGTATCGATGGTTTTCATAGGGTTGCCCGAGGGAGTTTTGTAATTGGATATATAACCCTAAAATTAAGGGTAGTTTACTCTAGCGCAAAAATAGAGAAAGTCGATTTTCTCAAAATCAGCTCTAAAGATTTTGGTTAAATTTCATTTATAAACATTTATAAATATTCCAAACAAAATGGCTTCTCTCATTATTTCAGCAAAATGACTTTAAGGACTCCGGTCTGATGCGTAAATTCTCATTGTGTGTCATATCTCCAAAACTATTTGAGAAATTAAAATATCTATTATTACAAATATTTAGATTTATTTATAATACAAATATTTTAATCGGAGCATATTTTTATAAAACCAATAACTATCAAGCTATACGCAAATATAAATATTTTTTTTAACTTTTCGGACACTAAAGGTAAAGTATTACGACCTTAAATAACCTAACCTTAAATGTTGATGAATGTCAACGTCTCATGACCCCCCGAACCCTAAAAAGTGGTCTTTGCAATGCCATCTGTCTGTGTGTCTGTTTAAAATTAAAATTATGAGTAGTTTAATAAAGGACGAAAACCGAGAGAATATAGATTTTCTCAAAATCGGCTCTAACGATTTTGTTTAAAATTCTTATATAGGCGTTGATTAAGATTATAAATAAATTGAATATTTTTATTTTCCCGTGAAAATGACTTTTAGGGTAGGTACTTTACAGAAGCTGAAATGTACGTATCTCCACAACTATTTGAGATACTAAATAACTTTTTATTGCAAAATTTTAGTAATATTAAGTATGGAATATATTTTTTATAAAACCAACAGTCTCTGAGATATTAGCAAATATATTAATACAATTTTGTAAGCTTTAGTTGTAAAGATATACTACTTGAGTTTAAACGCAATAATTCTACAATGCCATAGAGTAAATAAATATAAGTAAGTATCTCAAAAAAATTATGTTATTTCTCCTTAAACCTCTCAGGAAAAATGTTTGTACAACAATGATTTATTTCCTTCATTTTAGACTCAATAGTCAGTAATTACAGTTTTTATTGGACAAAATTTATAAATGAGGAGTTTAATAGCAATGCGATGACATGAAAATATGCAACACCTAATAAAATGTCGAAAATTTTAACCGTAAGTCAAAATTTTAATACGAAGTGTTGACCCTTGTGGACCCAATATTTATCTTTTTTATCGGTCCAAACATAAAATCTAGGATATTAATTCTTTCAAAATACAACTATAAACTGTAAACCGTGACTCAAAAAATGTTTTTCATAAGGATAGTGCATATATTCTTGGGTTTGCTAGGGTATATTATTTTTATTCACATATTTTACGAGTTTTGAGTAAATATTTCCATTTTTAAACAATAGAGCGAGAAAGTCCGTGCGGAGCTGCGTACAATTTATTTAAATATTTAACTTACTGATATTTTATTTTTATTAAAGTATTATATTAAAAACATGCTACAGTAAAGTTTTAGCATTGTTTTAATACTAAATCAAATTGAATTAATATTGTAATATAAGTATCAACATTATCAGACACACTCAGCTGTCACAGAAGTTTAAAATTGGGTGCTTTGATTTCTCGTTACCTAGTATCAATGATAAAATCATGAAAATTCGAATTAAACACCAAATACCCCTTTTTTTAAAAAGATATATATTTTTCATAAAGGATGCTTTTAAAAACTCCCACAAGAAATCAAGTCAAAACCTAATATAATCATTTATGTTGCACATGCGTTATTTTTTAAGCCACGTATTGTATCTAACCAATCCATTAGCACTTAACTACACTAATGGCATAGATAATAGTAGAGTAGATTATAGTAAATAGTAGAGTAAATGTAGTTGTATATGCTTGAAAGTAGAGTGGAATTTTTTTAAACACCCTGTGGTTATTTGAACTATGACCTCCCCACCCTGGGCAAATCAGAATAAAAGAGACTGAAGTTTATACGCCATGCTCACTTATGCGGATCATACTTAATCAATAGTGAAGGGCACATTTATATATCTCATAGAAAATGTTCCAAAACAATAATATACAAAAAGATATTGAATAGAATATTTATTTATAGAAAGAGATCTTCTCTCGATGCATTTGTTTGTGTACTCTTTAAAGATGTAAGATTTTAGTGTTTATTACGTTCGGGCCACCAAGCACCAAGGGTCTCTTGATTATAAAAGGCTACAAACAGCTTGTACCCTGACTAATAAAGTTCCCAATAAAGTCTCATAACGGTATTTGAAAACGAGCCACCTGTGGGCCCTCAAAAGTTTTTTGCCCTCGACTGAATCTACGAGACCATACACAACAGAAATTCTCTCAACTTTGAACATTGAGTTTTAACATGAGTGAAATTTAAATCATGACCAGCAATGCATTAGGAACAACTCTGGTTTCATTTTCATTTTTTTTTATAATTTTGTGCCCCGTATCTTACTTTAAGTTTAGTCCCCATATATGTGTATAGTATTGAATAAGGTTAAATTTGCAGTAAGTGTGTCCACATTTGAGGGGGGGAAAGGTGGTAAGTCATCAAGGAAAAAACACAGTCAGTTCAAACTAAAGGGATTCTTAACCCGATCTCCACGTCTCGGACAATCTAGTCTAGTGCTAGAATGACTATGTATACTATAAGACCACCCATACGGTTCTCAAATAATAAAAGTAGCTAAGATCTGATTTAACCGATTTGGAGTTTAGTAATACTACTTAGGGTTATCTGCAAGAACGTTAGTAAATGCTTAGTGAACCGATAGTGTGGTCGATACCACACTATCGGCCCATCTTTTAACCTATGATGACGCAAGCAAACCCACGCTAGTGTCCACTCATCATCCACTTAGTGAATGTATTGCATACTGCCCTAAAGCTCAACTTATATCACTAATCATCTAGGCATACGATTATTCTGTTTTATCACAATAAAAGTCGTCTAACATCTATCTTTACATTATTTTAACCAATACTGGATGATATATGTTAGTGAGTTAATTACTGAACACAGTTGAAATGGTTTAATAATATATACCAGTGGTTCTCAATCTGTGGGCTGTGACCAACTTCTGGATCACGGTCACATTTTATGGTGGGCCGCGAAAATCTAGGCAAAAATAAGTTATATTTAATTTGTTCAATATAATGCGTTCTATCAAGTTAATTTTGGCATGTTTATTACTTCCCAAAGCAGGGTAGCTAAATTTTTTGTTACAAGTCTGGCTTGAGTCTTCAGACCAATCCTAACAAGCAATGAAAATATTATTCCTTTAAAGACCACAAATCTTAGTGGATAGTAAGTCTTTTTTTATACATTTGGTATTTAAAAAAACATATTAACATACTTTGAGTTTAAATTGATCTGAGATTAAACGTGATTCCCTTTCTGAATTAAAGTAACATAACTCATCCCACTGCAGGTGTTTAAACTATCTGTTAAAAAAATTAAGATAGACAAATTACAAAATAGTTATAATACGGTATTTGAATTTTGTTGAACGATTTTTTGGTAGTGGAAAACCCCATCCTAATTTCTTTGGTGAAGTAGGCAGCATTTGTCAACGGACTCCCACTGCACTTGAATTGCTCCATGCTTACCAATTTGGATTTGCAGTGGCTATTTAGTGTTTGAATTCCCCCGTTACTTTTAACTTCCCAATGTTGATCCCCATGACATATCATCTCCCTATCTCCACCAGCTGGTCCATCATTTCCTGCAACTCTTCTAATTTTTGGCCAGCAATGCTAAATCCTCTGCGTATTTTACGCTGTTGATGACGCATTCTCTATCCAGTAATTTCAACGTCCCTCCAGGGATTTCTTACCCGCCCCTCTTCATAAATGTTAAACAGACTGAGTGGCAAACAGCATCCCCTATCTCTACGTTGTTGTTTCTTTATCTCATACCTTCACCTTCCTTCACTCGCTACAATCGCTGCCTCTCCAGTTGATAACAAACATCTTGAGTTTTTCCATCACTTCACTCTATCGAACGCCTTTTGTCAGTCGATGAAACCAATGTAGACTTCTTCTTTGACTTCTAGCACTCTCTCTCTCTCTCTCTGAAGTTTTTCTCAGCATCCTTATGGCATATCTGGTTTTTTTAATTCTTTATTTTTATTAAAAAATAATATGTTTATTAAATGTATGAAAGAAAACTTTTACAAGTTTTCTGTTACTTAAAAGTCATAAATAATTTTTTATCCCTGCCTATCATTGATTGGATATTAATATTAATTTAGTTAAGTTCTAGAACAGTAGAGTGTAAACACTATTTGTTAGCGATTATTAGTGAGAAAAAATTGTTTTAAAATATAAACTTTTAAAGTGTGTATGTGTTTTAATGTCGGGACACTTTTATTCACTTTAATACCTACTAATTAAATCTTAAGCGTGAAATTAGGGGGAACAAAATTAGGGGTGAAGTTTTGCAAGCCCTCATTGCCAAATTTATATTGCAACCTTCTTCTGTACACCAATAAAGGGGAGCTCGCAAGACATAACAAAATAGCAGGGTAGATCAGTGAGTCATTCGAGTCTTAAAAGGACAATAATCTAAAGGAAAACTATTACTCAGAGACACGCAACACATACAGTTGAGGAAAAAAAAACAAATTAAGGTGGCAGCCTCTGTACGTGAGAAAGTATCAATCGAAGTCGGCCTCATGTCTTGAGATGGAGTGGACTCGAGCATCATTCTTGCATACCGTCCAGTAGTAAACTAAAAGAGCGCATGCGCACAGAATAGGGGGAATATTTAGCTCGTCTTCCTTCTTTTCCTCTCTTCCAAGCAAGTGAGTAACTTGGTGGCGACACTATCCAGTATGAAACGTACGCCTTTGACTCTTCTAAACTACAAAATTCATACTCAAATAACTTAAAAATGTATGTTGTGAGCCTATCACGAAAATACGTTAACTGTTAGAGTAAGGCTTAATTTAGGGCCCTGTTACATCGAGCCTAGTATCACAGCTACATAGATATAATTGAAATGTCGTTGAAAATGTGCTAATGTTACATTTTTACGAGTGTATTTTTATTATTAAAACAAAAAATAAAGAGTTGTTAAACAAACATAGAGCTGTTGTAATCTTTTGATTTAATTTTGGCATGAACCATACTTTTAAATATGCATCACTGATTAAATGTGGCGGGATTTCTGAACGTCTGCACTGAATCTTCTCGCATACCAAGGTGGCACCCTTAAGTTAAAAACTGTCCTTCTTAGCGATGAAACATATATATTATTTAAAGTATGGATGTTCTTATATTGATATATTATATTTATTTTACACTTTAGGTAAGGGCAAGACCAATTTCAAATAATGGCAAAGGACATTTAAATTAAGCATGTCTTTAATTGAGAAACAGTATTCTGAATACATAATATCATAAACAATAGACAATAAAAAGACGGTTAACCTTTCAGTAATACGTATTCCCATGCATCTTATGGCAAGGCTAAACTCTAGCTTAAAAAAATGTAATCTACTTATACACATTTGTATGACAAAATAAGCAATAGAAGCTTTACCTTTGATTTATATAATATGAATGATCAAAATAGGAAACACATAGTCATTTTCTGAACTAATATATATCATATTCACACAAGCCTACTTCCAAGAGGTTAAACAAAATCAAAAGGCTAATAACTGCCCTATATATGCACCAAGCACGAAACCAAATAAACAGAAATATAAAATGATATATTTATGTTTCCAAACAACTTCAAAAGATAAATTAATTTAAACTACAAAAGTTATGCCAATTCACAACATCCTGAGAAATTGCATTTTTGACAAATACATTAATTTTTCCCAATAGATATACTGAGTACATTACGTTTAAGTCAGAATAAATACAAACTCAGTATATTATTGTAACCCCCAATATTTTATAATAACAAAAAATAAGTTTCTTAAATGCCTAAAACGAGCCATCCCAAAAATATAATTTATAAAACAACTCAATTATAGATTAACTTTGCAATGCCTGTTATAAAAGGTATATTGACCTTTACCACGTATCAGTAATATTTGACAGAATTAGAAATAAAACTTGTCTGCGTTCTAGATTACAATATAAAACAAAATATGAAGTATTCAATTAAATCATTGTAGTTTTATACTAAACAAAGCTAAAAATTATGAACAAAACTGAATTTTGAAAAGAGTTTAAATTGATATTAAATCATAATAAATGTTGTTTCATTATAACAAAAACTTAGCATGGAAACTACAACCTTATTCAATAATAGAATTCCCTAAGAGTGACCTCCATAATATATACGTTTAGTCCCCGTGAGAGCGGTGGTAAGGAAAATATGACAAAGGCTGCAAGGGGAGTGATGCGGAAGGGGAAACACATGTCGATCCAGATTCGCCGTGACAAACAGTCATCCCTCGATGTCTTGGAAATTTCTATCCCTCGTATCTGGTGGAAGTTTACAGTACCTACTTCACTGATCATCCCCGATTACAATTGTAGGTTCTAGTCTTCGGGACGCCCATTAGTGGCAGACTCCCAAACCTCATCTACGTAGTTTCTCTTTTCCACACATTCATCTAAAATATTTAGCTACGTCTTACATGGGCTACTCCTTCCTTTTGATCCACTTACTCTACCTTAATATATTTTCTTCGTCATTCGATCCACACTTATCAAATTATCAGAGAGTGATGTCTTAAAAAAATAGATTGTTCAACAAGTTTAATCGAAATTTGATTAAATTGAAGTTAAGTTAAACATATTTCTCAAAGATGTATCAGCTTCTATACGTTTTACAAAAGATTGTGTTTCATTACCAACATTATAAGTTTATTGTCTGCAAGGACCATTAGTGCGATCCTTTATAATTCTAATTCTATGATTAGTGTTTCTTTCGGGTTGTCAAAAATGAACACCATTTTCAATAATAATATATATCCATGGTGGCAAACCTATTATATTAAGAAAAGTATAAATATATGTTAAAAATTTAATAATTGAGATCTTAAAGACCCTAGTTACCATTCATCAATTAATTAAATGGTTATATTTGATACAAAAGACTTCAATACTTCTACCTTAAAATAAAATTGTAAACTTATCGGTAGTAATTTCTGCTTAATATGAGCTTACATTTTTAAATTCAATTTATAATTTTGTTAATATGTTTATCACCGTGGCTGACTACCCGTTCAAGTTATACACTTATGTACTAATTACGCTAGTAGTTTTAGTGAATAGTAAGGTTATATTAATGGGAAGTGTAGCTGCAGTTGCATGATTAGAGAGAGTGGAATAACGTTTTGGAGAAACCACCCTCAGTACACCCGACTGAGATTCTAACCTTGATCTCCACGTCATCGGCAGTCTACGTTTGTATATTAAATATAATAATAAAATTTAATAAACATTATTGACTTTTACACAAGTCTCCCAATAGCTTTGATCTTTCCTGGCTGTTGAAAATATTCCAAAAACTGTTTCAATTCATCCCCCTCGCGAAATATGTTTTGTCACTTCGACAAGTGATGTAAATCGATTTCCCTTGTCAAAGAGCTAAAAACACATTTCCGAGGCGGATGAATATGAAATAGTTTTTTTATAGTAACATTTCAAATGTCAGAACAATTCAATCCCACAGTGAAGCAACTCCTATTTATCACATGGAAATTGTGAAGAGGTTAACAACTGAAATGGAAAGCAGCCCCATTTTATCCAACCTTGTGTTTCCGTTTCAGTCGGGGTTATTTAGGGGTAGCAGTCAAGTTTCAAGATGCTATTTGGTAGAGTGGTGTACTTAATTGAATTCAGAGCTAGCACAAAGTCTCGTAGAGCGTTTAATCGATGGCGCCTTCAAGAAGTCTCGTCTTGAAGACTCTCTTAAGGGGTACTGAACGTCATTGATTAAATAGCGCTAGGAGTGTGTGCCTACGTCATTGTCATAGTTCGTGTTGATATGCTCTTCATTTAGAGATTTTGTGTGTCCAGCCAAATAATCTGTTTACTGTGTTTTTTAGATTAAGAATATCTAGCATAAGCTTTATTCACCAAATGATTGTAATGGATCACGATTAACATATAAATTGCTTATAGCTTTTTTTAAATTTACTACTTAAAATAAACTTTCTCCGCCAGATGATTATATTAAATCACTATAAAAAAACCAACTGATTAAATAATTTTTTTAATCAATAATATTTAACATGAACTTTCTTCAACAAATAAATATATTAGATTGACTTATACAACTCAACTGATTAAATGATGTTTTTAATTAAGAATATTTAACATGAACTTGTTCAACAAATGACTATATTAGATCACAAAATACACATAAACTGAATAGGGTTAAATGTTTTTATTAATTAAGAATATTTAACATTAACTTTGTCCACCAAATTATTTTACCAGATGAAAATATACAAATCAGCGTATTAATCACTTCTTACTACCCATATACTCTATAAAACTAAATCGATTAAATGCCTTTTCTTTAAATTAAGAATATTTAACATAAGCTTTCTTCATCAAATGATTATATTATGTTACAAGATACCAACCAAATAGTTAATTAGTTCTTCATTTAAGTGTAATTAACATTAAATGTATTTAAAAAATGAATATGATTCATAAAATACAAATCAACGGATTTATTTATTATATTTACAATTTACTAATCAATTGATTAAGGTTTATTAATTAACCATATTTAAATTGAAATTTCATAGGCAATCTTATTTAAACATGTATTAAGAATCAACTGATTAAACTTTATTAACTAGAATTAGATTTTAAGACTTTGATATATTGAACAAAAATATATAGGATAGATGGATTAATAAATTGGTTAAGTTAATTGATGGAATAAATTGATTTTGCAAAACCAAAATGTATAATTAGGTTTAACTTATGGTATTAACATATTGTTAAACTATAAACATTACACATATAATTAATTAATTCATCATCAATTTAGCAATATATTAGGTAATGATAAGTCTAAAATACATGAAAACACGTTAAACAAATTTTGCAAAACTTACAGATGACAAAATAATTTTGACAAAACAATGATCACGTTACAGGTAAGTTGAGAATTCAAATTATAAAATTCGATTTAAAAATTAACATCTGCAAATCGTTTATAAGAAATGATTGATTATTGATGTACAATGACTTTAATATGTGCAATATTAAATGCAATAATGTTTAAAGTTTAAATAGGTATTGAAGTTGACAAGTATAAAATTTAACTCATAGGTTAACAAATTTAAGACAGATATGAATGAAGTAGAGAATTTTGTAATATTCTAAGTCTTATCTATTTAACCTTGTCCCATTACTGCTTTTGCATTTCCAGCATTGGAAAGATGCTGGAATAGTTCAATCCAACATGTTTCGACACATATGTGTCATAATCATAAAAATGTAAAACGAAATTAAAGAAGGATGAAGTCAAAATTATACTAAGGAATTAATAGTGAATGAGAAATACTGTTATCCAAAAATTAACTCGTAAAAATAATAATAATTACTAAACAAACTAACTTACAAAAGTATTTTAAAATTTATTTTAGACTTATCATCACCTAACATATTGTTAAATTGATGATGATTTAATTTATTATATGTGTAATGTTTATAATTGGACAATATTTTAATGCCATAAGTTAAACCTAATTATTCATTTTGATCTGCAAATTCAATTTATTTCATCAATTAACTTAAACAATTTATTAATCAATTATTTTTATATATTTTTGTTCAATATATCTAAGTCTTAAAATCTAATTTAAACCCACCCCTTACTTTGAACTTGTTTAGAATATTTTCTAAAATGTTTTTATTAACCAGCCCTATTTAAAATGTAATTATTCAAATAATGTTTTTATTAAAACATGACCAACAAATTATTACTTCATTATTTTTACTTAGGAGTGTTTGACGGTAACCTTCATATAGTTTTTTAGCGTTAAATGAGCTAGAAATCAAATGCTTACTGAAATTCTTCAAAGGAAACCAATCATTTAAATTGGAACACGACTTGTAAAATAATGGTAGGTTGGAAAGTCATTTAGAGCAAATAATTTTAATGAACCCTGCTGGTATTCGACCCATACTTATCTTTTTTATTGGCAAGCCATACAAAACTATATGAACGCCTTTGTCTGCATGCGCACTGGTGTGGGCGATATACTATACGTTCATTCAGGCTCTCCATTGATTATTATAATAACTATCCTAATACACATGATGATAGAAGTGAATTTTTATAGAAATATACAAACACTTACATGAAAAAATGCCAAATTAGTGAACGTTCACATCAATCTATCCTTTGTCACGTTCAAACATGTTTTAAAAGGAATTTATCAGAATAATTTATGTTTCGGCCTGTTCTGTATTTCAAATGATAGAAAGGTTTGTCTTTTAAACTATAATCCCCACCCATTTTTTCACAGTAGGTTTCTAAAATAATGTCTAGTGTTTATAAATGATTTTATGTTAGTTAGATATTTATTTATATTCCCTGTTAAAAGTTTAAGTAATATATACTATAAAATACATACTTGTACTTATCAAATAAAATGGTATTTCATGTATGAGGTTTGTAAAGCTACTAAAAAATAATATAATAAAAAATTGTAATTTAAAAGTTTTATTAGTATCCACGCGTTTATTGTACATTAAGAAAAAATAGTAAATTATATATAGTTAAATATGTATTTTGTCAAACAAGTGTAAAACAGCCAGAAAGAATTAAAACTTTAAAATGAATATAGTTTATGTAAAAAAAATTAAATTGATTCTTGATTATCCTGTAATGAATTATAACAGTTTTATATCTACTGTTTAATATAGAAATCACGAACTACGAGTATGTTGACAACTACAAATTACACTTTTAATTAATGCTATGTTCATTTTAAGGTCTCAAGTTTCGAAAGGGGGATCCAATTGACATGTTACCAGACAACCTCTGGCTGGATTTCTCGTCCCCTTTCACGGAGTCATACGAAGAATGGACGGAACTGGAAGTGACCCCGACGCCGGAACCTCTACCATTATTTGAGGACGCCACAAATTCGACGAACATATCCACCCAGTTGGGCAGCTCTGTGTTCCTTCATTGTAGAGCCAATGACCTCCGAGATAAGACGGTGAGTTGCATCATAGCATCAAGGCACACTACGCTATACATGAAAATTCACTAACGGCTCAGTGGTATAATGGTAAATGCATCTGGATATGAACCTCCTCAATTCCCGACTGGTATCATGGGTAATCTTCACGAAAGGGGAATTATTACAACAGTCACCTGAATATAGTTAAATAGCCATATTTTAGGTAAAGAGTTTATACTGGCTCCCCACTCTCATATTTATCATCACCATCACCTTATCTAATTGGGAGCCCTCACGGAAAGAATGTACGATTAGTACATTTGTGCTACCCTGGGCAATGGTACATTAGTACTGCCTAATCTTTCCGTAAACTGGGCCACAAATAAAGTTTCCCAGACGAGCAAAAAAAAAAGTATGTTTATTCACAGTAGAATCAATGGCCACAGAGTTAATAAGGTAAGCTATATCATTAACTATCCTATACAGTATACATGTTTTTTTTTTGTAGTGTCATTGATCATAGAGATTATTAGTGAGCTCTAACAAAGAAACAAAATTAACTACGATCTTAAAAATGTTTCTTCACTGTAAGGTCAATTACCTGAGTAATAATGTGAATCAAAGAACAATAATTAACATAAATTCAAATGTTCCCTTACCTATAGTCAATCTTGATTTTTATTATAACTGGACATTAGTAGCCTACATTTTAGAAAATAAAATCATTGATTTACGGTTAACATTAGTAATCTTTTACTATATTAATATTAACGTGTTATAGATACAGTATTGATATCGATCAAAATTGACAGATGCAGGTCATATAACTTGACGTATGAACACTTGTAACCAGATCTAGTAAAATTTTCCAGCTAACCTATAGTTTGTTATTAATAAAATTGGTGTATATATTATAACAAAATAGTTCTTTGACATTACATAAAATATATTAATTAATATTTGTACAATGTTTGATAAATTAAATGTATTAACCCTTGTAAAATATAAACGCATACGTATAAGAAGAAAATGGCAATTTTAGATATAATTCAGATCTTAAAATAATACAAACATAAAATCTTATAAAAAATAAAACCATTTTAAATAGGATAAATTTTAATACCTGTCAAATATGGTTTTAACCCGACGACATTTTGAGGTTATAAAACGCACAGCGTGTCGTGTTAGAAAAGTATCTAGCACTACATTATATTATCTCCACCCCATTTATGTGGCTCACTATTTATTCTTCTCACTCATGTACCTTGCTTAAAAATTCTGCGCCGTCTTTCCATTTTCAGTGGATATCGAAATTGAAAAATCGCAATGTGAGAAGGAAAGGACGTGTTCCATGAAAGGAATGAGATCTCTATTGAGACCTGTAAGCTTATATTGCCCTCTACTACCTAGCGTCTCTCCCCCATCCAACGCCTAACAGTCCCCTCCTCATACCACCCAAGCTCCCCTCTCGTGTTAGCGAATATTTCCTTCCGTTATATCCCTCCTAGGATTTTGAGCACTCTAAAAGTTCCGAAAGATTAAAAGAAATATATCAGTTTCTCAAGTATTTTGCGTTTTAGTTGCAGTAACATCTGTGCACAGTGAGATACATATAGGTTTTATTTTAGATGGTTAGTGCTAGTACAACGAGGACATATAAAACACTAAATTTCATGCAAACGCTTTTTGCATAAAATACTTAACCTTTGGGACATGGCGTAAAAATAAATATGTATTTGTTAATTTATTAAAGTGAGACCATTATATGAACTATTAAATACTTATCCAGACTTGTGGCTGAGGTTAAAAATACTAACAAACGTATAATCTGAACGGGTAATAAGACGCAGTGCTAAATAAACCCATAAATATTCTCTTTGGTGGTCACATGGTATAAAAAGTCACTATTGCAATAGACTGGATTGCTGATGACGGAGAGGTCGGAATTCAAATCCAGGCTAGGTGCTGTGAGGGAGGTTTATTTTCAAATTGTGTAACACTTTACTCCAGGCAATTATGATACATTTTCTGTGAAATAAACCTTTCTTATCCTTGTATCATTATTGTAAGTATGAACCCTACGAAGATTAATATGTGGAGTGGATTAAAAAAATGGATCTCAGGCCATCCATTCGGTTACATACTCGTAAATTAAAGAAAAAATGATAATATTTAGATTGTTTTGATTCTATAGGGGTCGAACCAAAAATCCTCTGATCAGTTTACAGACTTTTTATATTTCATTCATTCACTGTATATGATTCTGTGAGTGCATTTGTTGGAAAAGGCAAAGTTAATACATATAATATTCTAAGCAATGATAAGGATGATCAAAACGCATACAAGCAGTTAGGTGAACAATGGGAGTTATCTGAAAATTTATTTGATGCTCTTGAAGAATTCACATGTAATCTTTATGCACTGATCACGAATAATAAAAAAGTGAATGAGTTGAGGTTCAATATATTTTGCAACAAGGAAGGGTCAAATAGAAAGTCACCTTTTACCTCCTTGTAGAAACTCTTTGAGGAAACACATTCAAAGGGCTAATTATTAGGCAGCTATATGGCAACGATGTATATGTAATGATCCAAAAACACAAACCCTATTGGAAATAGGTGTAAATTAATGAAGGATAATGGGTAAGAACAATTGGTTGTAGACTGATTGGATGAACAACCTGCGCCTGAAAAGAATTTAGATCTTCTAGCCCGCAGTGGTTCTAAAACTGAAAACTACCATTTTGTCAATGTTTGAAGAACAGTCTTAAGTGTACAGATATATTTAAGTTTAATAAATGGGATAATTAAGTACAGGAAGCATCAGATATTAATTTGAAAAGTGCTATGATGCATAGACTGACAGTGATGAAGACGGATTGCGAAAATGAACCATGAATTAGTACGATTTTTATTCATATCAAAATTTCCTCGTGTGATAGTTGCCTCATAATTACATTAACAGATCATTATAAAATTAAAATTTAACATTTAAATATATTAGGGTTAACGCATTACTTATGTACATACATTTGCTAATTAATTAAATACAAATTCATTCATAAAGCACCGTCGAATAATCAGTCAATAACAGTGACCTGGGTTATTGTCCACTCTAGAACTATCTACAAAAAAATGTATTAATGTTTTATATCGTTTTTAAGTGCATTAAATTATCTATAAATTATAAGAGAAGGTAGTTTGAGTTCAGATTAACCATACTGACGATAAGTGATAAAAATTAAAAATTGCATGCAATAATTGATAATTTTGTCAAATACTCGCTACCATTAGTTAGGTGATTCCAATAATTATATATATATATATATATAGTAGATTCTTACAGCCCAGGTTATTAGCTTTATAATAAAATAATAAGTATCCCTCTATCTTAATTATTAAATATTTTACAGAATTTTGAAGTAAGCTTCACTGTTTCATGGCACTATTTTACGTAATGGCGGCTATTGGTGGGATGGCCGTTATTTATAGAATACTTTCACATAATATTCCTTCTCTATAGACCCCAATGAACATAAACATCATATTGATGTTACTTTTAAGAGACTTGGGTGTGGCGAGCTGGAGTGACGTCGAAGATGTCAACCATCTTCATAGTTGTAGATTATACGTCAAGTATCAGAAGTATCGGGTAGCTCTCATAGAAAGTAATTGAAAAAGAATAACAATAAACATTTTGAAGAGTGTCCTTTCTATACGGGTTTGATCAGACGTATATGGAACTGTTGGTGGAGGAGAGGAAGTTTCGAAAGTAGTGGGCTATTCGAGAATAACTTTACACACTTGGCCGGTGTCCAAGCCAGCGCTGGATGTCGAAAGTTGTCTCGAGAGTCATTCATTTGTTGACGATAGCGTCAAACGCACACGTCAGTGATGGCCACCTTCTCTTCGTTCCAGCAGGAAGGTGACCCATAGGCGTACTGGTAAGTGATAACCCAAAATACGCATGATATGGATTGTAGTTTATTCCAGAGATTATTTAAATACGATCGTGTGTATGTGAGGGCTTGAACACTAGCCCGTTACAAAAGGAACAATTTATATGATAATTTAGCTAAGTTTGGAATACCCAAGTAACGTGTCAATTTGATTGAGGTATGTTTGACTAATACGCATGGCAGAGTACTGGTTGAGTGTCACTTATCAGATACTTTCGAGATACATAATGGTTTGAAAAAAGGAGATGTACTTTCCCCATTACTTTTTAATCTAACCTTAAAGCATGTTATAAGGGTAATCCAAGAGAGTATGGAAGGGTTGACATTAAATGACGCGTTGCAACTATTAGAATATGAACAGGATTTAGATTTTTTAGGCAATAGTAAAGAAGCTGTGATAAGAAATTTGGAAATTTTATTGGAGGCTAGTAAGGAAAAAGGATTAGAAGTGCACGCTGAAAAGACTAATGGCCAGTTTCATAGTCAAGTTTAGTACGCCTCAAGTGCGGTGCTATACTAAATACAAGACGACACCTACCTAAACCAGAATGGAATGGGCCGTTCTCTCATAGGAAACTGGCCCATTCCATTCGAGTTTAGGTAGGTGTCGTCATGAACTTAGTGTAGCGCCGCACTTGAGGCGTACTAAATTTTACTATGAAACTGGCCCTAAGGGTCAGTTTCATAGTCAAATTTAGTACGCCTCAAGTGCGGTGCTACACTAAGTACATGACGACACCTACCTAAACTCGAATGGAATGGGCCGTTCTCGCATAGAAAACTGGCCCATTCCATTCTGGTTTAGGTAGGTGTCCTCATGTACTTAGTATAACGCCGCACTTGAGGTGTACTAAATTTGACTATGAAACTGGGCCTAAGTGTATGATCACAGAGAGAACATATACTGAGAATGATAATTTAGATACTACTTCGAGCAACATACCATTTGAAAAGGTTAAAGAGTTTAAATATTTAGGAACAAATTCAATTATTAATTATAAAATCGGGAAAATAATAAAGTCGTCGGGAAATGCATGTTATTACTAGCTCAGTAAGTTGTTGACATTTTGCCTGCTATCAGGGGATGTACTGTACAATAAAACTCAGAGAATACAAAACAATGTTACCGGATGCTCTTCATGGCTGTGAAACGAGGTCTCCTACCTTACGTAACGAAAACAAATTTAAAGGGTTTGAAAACAAGGTGATTAGGAAGATATTTGGTCAAAAAAGGAGTGATTGATGAATTACATAACCATTTACTCATCACAAAACATTGTTAGGATAGTCAAGTCTCATATATTATGGTGGGTAGGACATAAAGCGCGAATGAAAGAATCTAGAAATAAATGATCCCCTGATGACTAATTTTAGTGAAAATAGCCTAAATGGTTTGTTAAAAATTAATATCAGTGGACTTTTTTACACGTTTAATATTAATACATGTTTATTTTTCAAAAATAAATTAATTTAGAGGCATTTTACTAACCAAAGATAATAGAAAATAAACATTTTTTAAATTCAGCTTGAACATTCAGCTCAAAATCGGTATCATTGGATAGCTTTTCATAACAAATAGAATACGTTTTTATTTTTACAAATAAAAAATTAATGGTACGGAACTCCGCACGGAATTTCTCACGCTATTGTTTAAAAATTTATATATTTACTCATAACTCGTAATACATGTTGATCGAAATAATATACACTAGCAAACCCAAGCATTTATTGCACTATACTTATGTAAAACTTTTTTGAGTCCCGATTTTAAATTTTATAATTTTATTTTCAAAGAACTAATGTTCTCATTTGTATGTTTGGACCGATAAAAATCATAAATATTGGGTCCACATGGGTCAACACTTCTTAGTAAAATTTCAACTTCCGGTTAACATTTACTACATTATATTAGGTGTTGCATATCTTCATGTCACCGTATTGCTATTAAATTCCTCATTTATAAATTTTGGCCAATAAAATTTTTTAATATCGAGTACTGAGTCCAAAATGGAGATAGAGTATTGTTGTATAAACATTTCCCCGAAGGGGTTTAAGGAAAAATAACAAACTTTTTGAGAGACCTACTTATATTTAATTACTATATGGTATTGGAGAATTATTGCGTTAAAACTTAATTAGTATATCTTTACAATCAAAGCTCACAAAATCTTAATAATATATTTGCCAATATCTCAGAAACTGTTGGTTTTATAAAAAAATATTTCATATAAAAGTTTTATTTTATTTTTAATAGTACTACAAATTTGCTATTATAAGCTATTTAGTATCTCAAATAGTTGCGGAGATACGTAAATTTCAGCTTCTGTAAAGAACCCTAAAAGTAATTTTCATGGGAAAATGAAAATAACTAGTTTATTTATAATATTAATCAACGGCTAGATACTAATTTTAATCAAAATCGTTTGGCCAATTTTGAGAAAATCTATTTTTTCTCTTTTCGCCCTTTATAAAACTACTCTTAATTTTAAGTTTAAACAGACACACAGCCAGACGGCATTGCAAATACCACTTTTTAGAATTCAGGGGGTCATGAGACGTCGACATTCATTAACATTTAAAGTTAGAGTGTTTTAAGGTCGCAATACTTTACCATTTGTTTTCGAAAAGATAAAAAATTTAAATATTTTTATATAGCTTGAAAGTTATTAGTTTTATAAAACTATGCTTCGAATAATATATCTATATTATAAATAGATATACATATTTGTAGTGATAAGTAATTTCATATCTCAAATAGTTTCGGAAATATGATTTAAAAAAATGATAATCTACGCATCAGACTGGAGCCCTTAAAGTCATTTTGCCGAAGTATTGAGAGTAGCCATTTTGTTTGTAATATTTAGAAATGCTTAGAAAGGAAATTTAAACAAAAACTTTAGAGCCGATTTTGAGATAATCGACTTTTTCTTTTTTTGCCCTTCATTAAACTACCTTTAATTTTAGGTTTGTATATCCAATTACAAAAGCTTCTCGGGGAAACCCTATGAAAACTCTAGATACCGAATTTTAGTCTGATCGATAAAATAGTTTAGGCTCTAGTTTGTGGTACAGATAGACTAACAGAGGGAAATTCAAAAAACACTTTTTCGGATTCGGGGGGCCATGAAACGTCCAGATTCATCAAAATCTTGAGTTTGATATTTTTGACGATCACAATACTTTCTTTAACTTTAAGGTAGCGATAAAGTAATAATTTCATGGTAGTTTACAAATATATTATTTTTGAAAATTTGAAATTGATTAAAAATATTTGAAAAATTTCGTTAATATTGTGCCGGGCTAGTTGAAATTAGTCAAACCACTTAATTATCTCAACCTCCAACAAAGTAAATATCGACTCTTAAAAACCAGTGGATGGGATTGGACTTATCATGGCTTAGAGAGCGGTCATTGTTTTGTGGGATCGTCATTGACGGGACACATTTAACTAAACTGGAATGGTAACACAGAAAAATGTTGTAATAAATTATTTCTAGCTTTGGCTTCCTCGTCACCTGTTCTTCACGCATGCGCCGACACCCGCCTCTCCGAGCATTGTCGCTCTGAGACATGATTGGTTAGCCCCCATTCGCTTCCTATCCTAGTCGGGTATCAATCAGGGAGCCTATTTAACATTATATATTGCCTAAAATAGACGCAGAACTATATTCATTGCTCAGCAGAACATTTTAAAAGCTTTGTGTTTATACGTTTATACTACCAGCAACCATAGTTATCAACTGCAGAGGACGCCATGTCGTTGGACTCAGCCGTGGCCAGGATCAGCGCCAGGTAGCATCCCGCCACTTGAAGGAAATCTAACCATAGAACTACGTGGTCTCTCTACTTGGCTTAGAGAGATGGTTCGTTAATTAGCACACAAGTATTACAATCCCTCTAGGAATTTTAGGATTATATCTACTAGTCACATTCTGACTATGATAAGTTTACCCAAACCATGTAGTTGTTTTTACTTTGCTATGTCTTAATCCGTCGATTAACGACACAGCTACGTATATATGTATATATATTAATTAGATTGTTATTGATATATTATAGTTCTTTATGTCTAAGTGTATCTATAATATAACGGCGGGTTAATTGGTTCCCTCCAAACAAAACTTGTTTGTTATGGGAGTGTACACCTTGTATTATTATTATTATTATTATTATTATTAGCACCGCGTCTTACTACCCGTTCGGGTTATACGCACTTACGCTAATGTGTAATGGTAGGGTGATTGTGAGGTGAAATGAAGGACCTACAGTTTAACGTGGAATCCGAACCACGGTGGAGGCCTGGCATTCCTCACATTCACAAGACATCTTGTCAGAGGTGAAGGAAGGGTTTGGTAATCAAATAAATTTTTGCCGGTACCGAGGATCGAACCCCGGCCGCCAGCATAGAAGTCTGACACCTTACCCCTAGACCGCCAGGTCACCTTACACCTTGTAGGTTCACCTGTTCAGCTTCGTGCCGCTTCATAATTCGGCTAGGGCTATTGGGATTAACAGTTGACTGTATATTGTGTAGACACAGTTAACTACCTTAGGATACGCCTCAAATGACTTAGCCATTACTTAATAGTCGCTTAGCGACTACTTGTTGGTTGTTTTGTTGTATACTAAGCCTAGCCACTCTAAAAATGTATTTTTGCTGGAATGAGACTCTCAGTCTCCCTTTTTATTTGGGAAACGTCAGCACCAGGAAATTAGGAGCTAGCTATTAGAAGTGCATGGCCTAATTAGGCCTTTAACCGAGTCAATTGTCTCGTATTCTCTTTGTCTTTGAACATTCCCTATTTTACATATTTGCCAGATATATCCAAGCTTGACCTCTCAAACCACTTGTAAATGTCCGTGTTTAAAACCAATTAGAATGGTTCCTTAAATACTTCGAAAAAATGCGACCGCGTTTTAATGTATACATTTCTTTCAAGTTTTGATAAGGGGGTATTTAAAAGAAGTTAGAATTTTGTCAATGCCGTCCTAATTTGGACATATTTATCCCTAGTGTATGGGATATATTGTTTGCTGCCCCTACCAATGGTCTTGACGTTATCGCAGTATATAGGGAACTCATAGGTGCTAGTAACATTATGATGGTGTTTGCCTAGTCCCCTAGATATATAGGAGAATTAGAGCTATATGAGTTTTCATTCAAATTAATAGGATGGTGAATATACTTTTTTGGCTATCTTCTTACAACCTTGTCTTTTAAGCATTAATATAATTAAGCTTACTGCTGAGCTATGGCTGCCAGTTTAAAACCCTTGAAACTATGAAAGTAACCTTGTTCCCCTTGTTTGAGGTTTTAACTTCCCTATGTTTACCGCCTAGTGTCGTTGATTATATTGATTATAATAATACATCATAAAGTTATATTAATAATAATTAACTTAATAAGGCTATTTGTGACGAGCCTGATATATTGTTCATCATAGCTTACCTTTTCTATTATTTGTTGTCGGTGACCTGGCGGTCTAGGGGTAAGGTGTCAGACTTCTATGCTGGCGGCCGGGGTTCAATCCTCAGTCCCACCAAAGATTTATCTGATTACCAAACCCTTCCTTCACCTCTGACAAGACATCTTGTGAATGTGAGGAATGCCAGGCCTCCACCGTGCTTGTATTCCACGTTAAACTGTAGATCCTCCATTTCATCTCACAATCACCCTACCATTACACATTAGCGTAAGTGCGTATAACCCGAACGGGTAGTAAGACGTGGTGCTAATAATAATAATAATATTTGATATATTTATTGTATTATGTTGTATACTCAGAGAATACACCACGACACCCACTAATGGGTAACTTCATTTATATATAAACTTTTATGTGATAAATAAATTATTGTATCCCATGTACTTGTTCTTTCAATCATAACACCCCTTCCCCGAGGGAGGTGTGTGTTGATATGTATAAATAAAGAGTGTTTATTTTGATTTAAGAGATGACGTGTTTGTTTTTATGAGTAAAACATACTTAAGGATAGTTTACTGAAAATATATATTTTAACTTCTTGCAAGCTATAATACACAATATGATAAACTTTGATAGCGTCTTACCATTGATATATTTTATCTAGTAACTGAAAAAACGTACATGAATTATTTAATGTGTTTATTATTCAGTTTAATGTTTTGTTTAATCTATACTTGTAAATGGCTGATAATAAACAAAACAAATGTTACTTTAATTTGTAATGTGAGATAGATTCATGAAAAATGCATCGATTAAAATAATTAACTAGTCCTGATATACACGATGATTTTACTATTGTATTACATTTAATAAGTAATAAATTGTTATGAATTTTTCATAGTTAGTTTAGACATAATGATTGTATTTAGATAGAGCACTTTTATATCTAATTTATCTCAACCCTACTAAAACATGAATATATATATATATATATATATATACTATCTAAATTATTAAATGTATATTCCAAATACACCAAACTCTTTTGATAAAGTGATTTATATAATACAATCAATCAAGCACTGACAATCCTTATATGATAGTTCATTAATATAAATTCCATATTATACCTTTTTAATATTTAAATAAATAATCTGAATTAAATAAAAAGTAATGTCTTAAAGTTTGCCAATTATTGTGTGTTGATCATGTAATTTGTCTTTTAGTGTGCTAAGCGAACCACAAATATTACATTATCGGTAATAAAACGCACACACAGCAAATTAATTTCAAATTATTGACAGTAGCTCGTGGTTTTAATTGAAAAATAAAAGTAGATGATAATTAATTTTTAAAAAAAGTTCATTTAAACACGTTTGATACTTCAGTGGAGAAATGGCAAATTAATTATCGGTTACCCGCAAAAATAATTATAAAGAAGGTAAAATTATGCAATGCAAAGTAAAGGACTGGAAATGTTCTGTTTCGTAATAATGCCATCATGACTACCAATAGCCAAATTTTATAAAAAATATCCCTCATAAATCTTTGTATAATATTTAATGGTAGCAGGGGTCAAGCAATTAAAGATGTTATACTCTGTTTGAATTTGTAACAGTTGATGGGGACTCCAAATTACTTGCTCATATAAATAAAGTATTAAAATTTTAAAATTTGGTAACCTTAAAATATGATGAATGTTGATATTTTATGTGATTACGATTTCATCAAATGAGTCTTACCATTTTGTTTGTCCCCACATCTCTGTCTGAAAGTATTTGACAAATAAAGATGTTTGCGTTTGAATAAAAATGGTATTTAAAAAATATTTATAGTACAATTGATGTTTTTGTATGAATTGAGGTTATAACCATATTAATTTAAAAGTTGGACCTGAAGGTAAGCTATATAAAAATGAACATTGCATTTTATTATAATAACTAGGATGCTGTTGGTCGTATTTGGGTCTAACTCCAATAAAGTCTAGATAAAAACCTCTCTAAAGCTGATCGTAAAGTACCTAGTACTCACTTTACGAACTATCTATACCGTTAGTTAAGATATTGACCTCCAGCATGAAGACATCAAATGATGCAAATGTCATTAGAGAATCCAAACTGCTCGTTTGGAATGAGTTGACAATTAACTGAGCGATGGTCTAAATGCAGTCAATCAATAGTTGCAGAATATAATGAATAGGCACTTTTTGACTTGGAAGGTTTTACTGTTAGAGACACTTCGGGCAATGTCTATCAGTTATTCTGCATGTTCATAAGATAGCAATCCGTCAGATCAGAATTAAATACTCTTTTAACTAGAGACGGAATTTCAAATTCTCAAGTTAAGCAATATGAGTGTAAGTATCGTCAGTTGGCAATAGCAACAGGTAGTGTCTCATGAAATTGTGAGATGAAGAATTTAAAAAGAGTCACAGCTTGAATAGCCTAATATAAGTGACAGAGGAAATATTAAAGTGACAAAGGAAATATTTACAAACGGTTCAATATATTTTTATCAGCGCCTCTTACTACCCGTTTTGGTTGTATGCCTAATTATTAATAACGCTAATGTGTTAGGGTTGGTGTTCAAGGTCGAATTTAGAGGAAGCGTACCCGTATTTTCGTTGTGAGCTGAGGGAAAAAACGTTAATAAAAAACACTATCAGTACACACTACCAGGATTCGTAATCAGCAGCCTAATATATTGAGAGAGTGAAGTCTTAGACCATGTAGCCACCAATGGATGTGGCTCAATAGCTAACAAAATATTTGGAAATAGGTTGAGACCAACCAACATTTTGAAATTGTCTAACACTACGAGTATCTAAATGTGTCCACATAATAACGAAATTGCTCAAATGAATGAAGAGGTATTAAGTATTTTAGAAGTATAAATCAATTTATACATTATTATGGAGACAGGTAAGTATGAGAACGAGCTTGAAAAGTTCAAGTATCCTGTAGAATTTTTAAATACGAGTAGTTTGACACCCTCAGGAATGCTGCCACTCAAGCTAAACTTAAAAATTGAGAGAATAAAAAATACTCTTTAGGGAACTAAATATTATAAAAATCCTACGCAATGGAACACACCTATAAGTGGAAACATTGGGTCTAATCTAGCCAACGCAATTATTTTAGCAAGCTTCCCTCAAGCGAATAAGTGTTTGGTTCCGAGAATCGATTTGGTGTGAGTAGACCCTGACGTCACCTTTATTTTGAGACGCAGGCAGTTCCCAGTTAAACCCACTTTCTCAATTACTATTAATAAGTCACAACATCAAACCTTGGATAGGGTGGATAATTTATTTGCCCAAGTCTGTTTACAGGTATTGCCACTTGTAAACGGCTTTTTTCCAGGGCACACAGTTCAGCAGACCTAAGCACACGAAGGCTCCAATCAAGGTACACTAATACTGAAAAGTCTTACAGTATTTACATAAAGAATACGCTATAAAGACTTTTTTTTAACTGCCAGAAATATATTTTTCACCGCTCAACCCATTCTAGCAACAACTAATTTCCCATGCATCTACCAAGATTAGGTATTGTTACAATCAACATGTCGTAGACAGGTTTCAAAACTAGTAGCACTAATAAGATAGTAAAATGATATAAATGTGGACTGCGAAAAAATATGTTTGTATTTTAAAAATTTTATTCTTACCAAAATCTTAGTACATTGAAATATCAATATCAACTTACAAACAAACCCAAAATAAAAGGATTAGTAATAATAATTGATAAATCTTAAAAAATGTAATAGAAATTACCATTTTAATATATGGGTAGGCAACAATAGTTAGTTTTCCATTGACTACAAATTTTTATTATTACCTGGAAGCTAGGGTACAAATCCTGGCAAATTATAAAGGGAGAAGGGGGTGTTTTGTTTTATGCAATTTTATTCTCAATCTTCCTTACACGTGAATACCAGTGAATTTCATTTAGACTCACCTTAATGATCCTGCTCTATTTAATATAATAGTTTAATTTTCAAATATCACTAACCGATAAACCAATAATATACTAGTATTGTCATACCAGCAGGGGTAGAACTAAGATTACCACGGAACTGTGGTTGACTATAACACTTCATAAATGAGAATAAAATAGATATTTATTGAGCTCGATAAAAATTAATTGATAAAAATAAACTAGCTCTGGGGAAAAAATAGATGGTAGATACAAAAAAAAATGCATACATACGTATATAATCACGCCATTTCCCTACGGGGTAGGTAAGAAACTGTGAATATAGCTCAAAAAACAACCTCGTACTTAATCCATCCTCACTCCCTTTCTCCACACTTCCTTCTCTTCAACAAAATCCATACATCGAGACATACGTGCTCTATTATTCTTAAAACTCTAAATATTTTTTTTTTCACATATCTTATACAAAAGTGGTTCTTAGCCTTTTATTACTCGTGGCCCACTGAATATTCTAAAATATTTTCGCGGTTACCTAGTTTTAACCAACAAATTAATCATTAAGATTCATTCTAAAATAGTGGCTTTATTTACTGATTATAATAACAAACAAATAATCGATTCGGAGTCGATTTCACTGCTTAGTTTTAATATTTACTATTGTGGAAAATCCCTTTTCACATAAATAAGCAGAAACAAAGGGCAGAAAATTTTTAATATCGATGGTAAACAGATGGGGATTATTTGTACTACCCGTGATTTCTATTATCCGTGCTTCCCCTCCTTTTCATTACCTCGGAAAATCGAGAGTATACTGTATTTACATGCTTATGATCATCGAGTTCTTTCTTACAAAACGTAAAAGTTAAGATAATTGACTTCACTAATGAACAAATAACATTTTTATTTATTCTTTCGAGGCCCCATAAAAAACTTTTGTGGTCCCCGAGTTGGTTGCGGCCTCCTGGTTAATAATCGCTGATCTACTACATTTAGCCACGTCTTACATGGCCTACCCATTCCATTTTATAAAGTTGGTGATAATGAGTTTCGAACCTACAAAATCTACCTCTTGCACCTTTATTGATTATGTGTGCTTATTATACGTGACTAAATGACTAGGAATACTGATTAGAATTAATATTAACATAACCTGCATCGGTGGGCACGTGGACTAAATGTCAGGTTCATTAGTATAATATTCTTATAATGCAGAGTTAAGGCTTCTAATATTGGCTGGGTATATGTACTGAGGGTGACATATCCTAAATTATTTTCAACTCTAATGCTGATTGCATTTTCTATCAATTCTACGTAGCTCATCTCTACCTAATAAGCGTTATAAAATTATACATGAACCGTATAGAAAGTAAAACTCAGTAGAATAAATGCAAAGGGTCTGGTGCGATGCTGTTTGGTGCAAATAAATAAATTACGAGACATTTAAAATTCACTCCTAAACAAATGAAAACAAAGGGCGGTAGGCTGAGAACCGTAAATTTGCTGTTTTTTTGTTAAATTGTCTTATTAGTAATGGGGTGATATAGTATATTTCTAAAATACATATATAATATCGTACCCATATATATAGTTGTAACTTTTCCATTAACTACTGTATGATTCATTCATAGATTGATTATAATAGTTCCAATACCATTTCGTCATGAAGTGGGAGTTGGCTCAATTTGTATGAATCGTTAAAGTCTAACATCATTATAAGCAGAAACACCCGTGATTTTATTTATATAATTCTGTAATTAATTCATTACACATTATAAACTTCCCCAAATTATATGATAAACCCAATCTAAACCCAATCTAAAAACAAATTAAGACCCAATGTATTATTGTATACTAGTAGGCGTAATCGGCGTTGGCCATGGTAGCCACGTAATGGATTGCGTGGTTTCCCGTGAGAATGCTTTTATTTGCTTCAAACAGAATGACAAAATTCATCAGATCTTTATTTCTTCCGGTCCAGTTTTTTTTTATTAATTTGAGGAAATCAAATCGAAATTTAAAAATTTTTGTTTCGAGGTACACAATGTTCGTGCACAGGGGCTACTAATATTTAAAGTTCATAACGCTACGTGTAGATATCGCTCAAAGTTCATGACAGACAGACAAACAAAATCATCATTTCTTATTTCGGTTTTTAGCACCGTGTCCTACTATCCTTTCGGGTTACACGCTTATGTCCTAATTACACTGGTGGTTTAGGGATTAGGAAGGCTTAAATTAGAGGAAGTGCACCTGAATTTGCGTGAAAGGAGAGTGTAAAATCATATTAAAAATCACCCTCAGTGCACCCGATCGGGATTTAACCCCGATATCTCAGTCTTCAGTAATCTAGTCCAACACGATAGTAGCACGTTGGACCACTCGGCTAACTACTAGGGTATTCATGTTAATAATATAGATATAAAGTATGAGTCTTGACCAGTTCGCTTGTAAAACAAGTATTATCATTAAAAAATAATTATGAGTGTTCTCCGTACCAGTGGAAACATGGACTAAAGCGTCAGTCTCGTCGTGTCCAGTTTTCCAATTACGGGAAGGTCTAGTGGAATGAAGAAGGTGTTACTAGAAGGTTTGAGAATTTTCTCTTCAAGTAAATGTGGGCACATTTTGATAAGCTATAAATTCCTCATCTCTATCTCATTGGTGTAAATATTTTGATGGTTTGTATGGGCAGTGGAACACAGTACGCAAACAAAATATACATTATGATTATTTAACGTGCAATTTTTAAACCAAATTGAATATTTAAATACATTAATCACAGGCTATTTTAATTTTAGAAATTTGAAACCAGGGACCATGTGATTTTTATACAGTTTATTTATACTTTAAACATTAGTTTTTCCCAGCAAATGACTTATAACATAACCTAGGACTGGAAGTTTATTATTACTAACCGGCCCTGTGGTGTAGTGGTTAGTGCACCTGTGTACGAACCTAGGGGCCATGGGTTCAATTCCCAGGTGGTATCTTTGATTTTTTCCCCGAAAGGCTCATTATCCCAATGGACAACTATTGTATGGTTAGTTATACTTAAATTAGGTTTAAAAGTTCCCACTGTTTCCACACCCTCATACTCACTATCACCATCATACCATATAATCTCATCGGGACATGTAAAGATAGCCTCCTAGTAGAGTATGTACGATTAGTACATTCGGGAGTTCCCTGGGCGAGCATTAATACTGGATAATCTTTCTACAAACTGGACTGTGAATGATGTATCCCAGAATCGCAATATTATTACCGGTATTAGGGTATATTATTATTATTATTATTATTATTATTAGTAGTAGTAGTAGTAGTAGTAGTAGTAGTAGTAGTAGTAGTAGTAGGTTTTTATTGTATGTGGAGTACATATTTTTAATCATTAAACATGGTTCAGCTAAGCACAATGTGCTTGTCACCAAAAATGTAATATATAGATGTAATAGTGTAAATATGTAATAAATACATTTCATTCCTTTAAGTCTATTCTTACAACTAACATAATTCTAACACATAATTTAGTTCCTTAAATCTATTACAATTTATATTTTATTTAATATTCAAAAACTAGTCTCGAGTCCATTTCATAGTTTATTTATTATACTAGTCAATCTAATATTATTATTTCATGAAGTCTGTGAACCAATTAACAATTTTTTTATTTCTCTTTTTGCGTTTGATATTTTATCTATTCCCAAAAAGGTATCCAGTATCATAAGGCTCAATCCTATAATCTAATTTTGGTAGTGAGATTTTTTGGAATATTTTAAAATACTACTATACAGAATAATTCTGGAACGAAATATGATCTTCTAGAAGGGTCTTTCTACCAAAATCAGGGTTTACACATCCATAGCATATTTACTTATTAGAAATCAGGAGGAAACCAAATAAAATTAGGCATATAATAATTATTTACCGTTAAAACCAGTATTTGAACCCTAGTCACTCCTTTGTTCGGTCACACTACGAGTATAGAGACATTTAATTTTAAACCCAGGCGATATGAAGGACATTTTTATTATACCCCCAAAATCGGTCAATTGGGTTGACAAATAGATATTGAAATATAATTACATTTGTATTGTTAATGTTTCCGTATTTATAATGCTTTCTTGTTAACGTTTCTGTTTTGTTAATATTTTTTGTGGTATGCATTGTGTTTCCATATGCTAAATAAATAAATTTTAAACTAATTTGTTTGTTTATGATCATGTCAAAAATTTGCAGGACCACCTCAAATACACAATAAATATAAATATATATATATATCTCTTTCCATCTGTGTGACGTATGAGAAGAGATTCTAAGGGTGCAGAACTCCCTTCATCCCTCTCTTTCTAAAACAATATCATGAGCTTTCATATACACACACACTTAAAGTTACACAACATAAACGATGATAATAATTTCCATCCTTAGTTTTCCTAAAGCTCAAATCCCCCACCCTAAAACCCTCTCTTTACTCCTATCCACTCTCTAACCTTCTTAAACCTCCTTCTGGAGTAACTAGCTTGTTTAAGTTCCATTAACACAGCTCCTAGATATCTTGCCTGGAAAGTGATCATTAGAACTTGTACCAGTTGTCCAAGTTATATTATACCCTTCAACCCCTCTCACACAATTCTCAAAACAGCCGTCTACCCACCCCACTCATAGGTTAGAAGAGGAGGGTAAGAGAGAGGTTGGGTAACAAAAGAGGTTGTAACAATTAACACTGCCTGCAATCCCTGTTCAAATGTTAAGATAAGGAAGGTGCGTGGCTCGTAATTAAATAGTACAATGAAATTCCATGGAATCGAATGTCATGGGTTAATGAACACAGCTACCGGAGTAAAATCAAACCGGAGAAAAGGAAAAATACTCTGTGGTCTCAAGGTGTAAAGGTTGCTTGGTCTTTAATTTATTAATACATTTTTAATATTGTTTAAAGTGAATTTTTCAGTCTTGATAAATACCCATTTTCTTTATCGAAATATTCTTTTCTACAACTCCTTAACCAATTTATTGATATTTCTATCAAACTTGGAATGCATTCAGATACTTTATAAAGTATATCCGATGTATTTATACATACGAAAAATTATGACCCCAACTCTATTAGGCAAAATTTAATTTAATTTTTTTTAATGTCTTTATCATGAAATATAATATAATTACAAATTGTATTTATTTTAGTATCTTCTTTCAAATATTGATTTATATATATTGAAAAAACTTAAATACAGAATTTAAGGTTGGCCTATATTTCTTAAAATAACTTGAACATTGGCTTACTAAATTCCTTATAATACTACAATATACTGTAATGTTTGCTATTCAGTCTAAGACGTTAAATTTAATTTCATCTGGTCTCTATTGATGGAGAGCCTAGGTATCAATCCCCAACAGAATGAGCTGGTGGTAGTTTCACACACCTCTGTGGTTTTACCCTTCCTTTCTATATGTTCTAGTTATGCGTATAGCCCGAACGGGTAGTAAGATGTGGTGCTAATAATAATAGTAATAATAATATATGCTCTATTGTTGGTGCATTCCTCTAAGATTACCCTTTTTATCCTTATTCTTTATAGATAACAATTACTAACGCTAGAATTAAAACGTTCTAGTTAATAATAATAATAATAATAATATGAATATAGTATTATTATTATTATTATCAAGCCTTAAAAGAATGTCAAGACAAATGCTTCGGTAGTCAAATGGTCTAAGGTGCCACTTTATCAAAAGACTGGACTTTCGATGACGAGCTCGAATCCTGGTGGAGTCTACTGAGGGATGGTATTACTATAGGTTTTTAACTCTCCTTCCAAGTAAATGAGGGATCACATTCTCTTAACCCAACTTCCTTATCCCTAACATATTAGCGTAATTAGTACATATACGTATAATAAATAATAGACGTGCCAAAATTATATTTAAATTGGGATATTGTATTAATTTCTCGCTTTTCTCGTTGGGGGCTCTGCCCCCATACCTCAAGTGATTTTTCTTTGCAAGTAATAATGTAATCCCTGAGCCGTTTTTTGATAGGTCTTACCGTTTAGCCACAAGAGACTTCCAAAGAAAGCTCCGCACCAACTTTAAAGTTGCTCCACAATTTTGATTTTTTTTTCGGGGGTTGAAAATTAAAATTTTTAACTTTTTGGAATTTTCCCATAGGTTATAGGCTAGAAGCTATGAGTTTGCCAAATTTAAAGAATCTATCTTATATGTAAGTGGGTAAACATAAATGTCAGTGGGTGAGTTAGCCTTGTGGCATTATAGTAGTATAATGTGTCTATAAATTTTATATTAAAATAATTTATAAAGTAAATACTAGACTATTTTCATGTGGATCTCTACGTATCCGAGGTATCCTAGTTTTAATCAAGGTAATTTCAAAAAAAATTAGTGTAAATTATAATTATGTAGGCCTATTTGTTCATCCTAATACAAACATATTGGTTTTGTTTCCACAAATATTGTTAATAAGGATGATTATATATTTTTAATATCATTATTATTAGTTAGCAAAGGTACCCAGCGTTCCCTGGGTAACCAGATAATTTATCGCGTGGTTGCCTCGGGTAATGCGTTTCTTTAATTAAAACATAATTATTCTTATCATCATGAACTGTTTCCAGCCTGTGGCCGGGTCAGTTTATTAAAATGCCACCAACTTCCTCTAACCTTTTACCTTTCTTCCTCCTTTATCTACTTCCATTCTTCTTCTCTTACTTGCACACTTTCTGTGCTCTGCACCTCCCACCTCTTTATTGACGTCCCTTGCGTTATTTTTCCTACATACTTCATTTGCATCATTTTCTTTGAAATTCTTACTCCATTCTCATTACTTAAAACAGACACATAAAAAACTTAATTCATTCTTCCTAGTTTTTAATAGATTTAAAAAAAATCAAAGAAAAAATTATAAATTCTAGCTTTGAGGGGCACATTTTTGTGTATAGGGACTACTGAGTCTAAAATATTAATCCTCTTCCTGTAGTAGATATTGCGCAACGGCAATGACAGAAAAACAAAAAAAAATCTTAATTTTATTAAATATAATCTTTTCAGCGTGCATTAATAAAAACAATAAAGTGGAGTAATTAATGCCAAATAATTAATGAAGTCATTCTCAAACGAACATCACTATGTTAATAATTTTATTAAAATTATTTTTATTTTCGTTGATAACTCTTGTTTGCTCATTTAGTAATATCAAGCTTTTCTAACTTTTTTTTCCTGCACTCACACTAATGTAATTGTCGCTAATTTTAGCGTAGATGTTTCGTTAAAAACTTTTTGTAATTTTCTATATGTGAATCTCTAAGCTGGATAGTATTTTTAAATTACATATTTGGGTTTAATTTCAAACTTGGGAAATGGATAATATAAATAGTCTTCGATGGAATCATAATATAAATAAGGTAAATTGGACATTGTTTGAATAATAATTTCCATCATTGAATGTACAGTGTGAGATAAATTGAATTTACATCTATAATAATAGTCAAATGGGTGTTTTTTCCTGTTACTTTGAAAAGATTTACTGATCAATTAATTTTAAAATTCAAGAAATAATACAAACATTCGACCAAATAATACTGCCTCAGAAAATAACAAACATTGAAATAAATATTTCTTGAGTAAATTTGTAGTAATTAGGATATGTTAATTACGTTATTATTCTGATATTTAATTAATTAATAATACCCCTGAGCGTAGAACGAGACTGGTTATCACATTGTAACCAATATGTGTGCACTGAACCGAATACAGTACTTCCGATTCGATTCTAGTGTAAACGTAATCTTTTGAAATCGATATCAAGGATACAAGGAAATAAATTAAACTTAATTGTACAGTCCAATCATCATATAAATGACGTTATATTATTGTTTAAAGAGTTATTGAATATTTCAAATATTCATAGGCTAATAACTATTTGTTCTGCAACTATGATATTATGATATTTTAATTTTGGGGTTAGCAATATTGGTTATTGAACCCAGAGCACAACAGAATTCAAATAATTTGTTCTAAATTTAGAATGTTAGATAAAAGTTTTTAGTTAGTAATTTAACAGGCGGAATATGAGGGTTTAATTAAATGTCGGAGCGAGAAGGGAATTAAAATAAAATGCATCCCTATTAGCTTGTAGATAGATTGTTAAAGTCTACCTTTATTGTCTTGAGAAAAAAATGTTTGCCTCAGGACTCGAGGTTTGTGAGTTCAAACCCAGCCGAGACCAGGGTATTTTCTTGAACGATAAAGATCCGTAGCACAATTTCCTTCGGAGGAGAAGTAAAGCCGTCGCTCCCATGTTTATTGTGGTAGGTAAAATAGCACTGTAAGATATGTGAAAATATCATTCCTGACAAAATTTGTAGGCCCTTTCGCTCTTGCTCATAGACATTTATTGTTAAAGCCAACGGGGAACCACCATAATTTCTCAACTCCCTTATTACATAGAACTTCTACCAGATAGTACAGGTAGCAATAACCAGCTGAAAGGCTTAGTGCACACTTAGTTACGGATGAATATAAATAACATCAAACCAATCTTCAGGTTGTTGAGTTAATTCATTCATTCATTTCGTAACATCCGGCTGAGGTGTAGGCTAAGCTCATTGCACGAGATTCCATGATTTCGGGACTTCTGGTGGGGGAAAGAGGGGTAGGATTGTTACAACCTTGTATGACATACCTGGATATTTTGACAATAGCCAACAATCGTAATGCTCCACACCTAGTCAAGGATATCAACAATACCTTACCAAGAAAATTACCCAGAAAACAAACAACAAAATCTTCAACAATGTAAATATGTTTCCCTGAGAATTAACCATGTATGAAGGTAAAACATTTAATAAAGAAAGACAAAAACTTGAATCACTTGTTTGTCTTATATTTTTAGTAGTCTTAATAATTCATTAAACTATTCCTGTGACTCTTCACTAATACACGAGAGGATTAACATGAATATATTCCAGTTTAGAGGGGAAAAAGATAGTAGTATTTCAATTAACCAGAAGTAAATTAATTTGAATACGAAAAAATAAATTAATATTGTTGAAATTGGATTATAAAATCCAACCCTTCTATAAAATAATAAAATAAATTATGTTATAATTATACAATGAAATGTATAAATAAATTTTGTTACGATAGTACAATTAAAGTTTTAGTAAAAAAATATAGTATATATAATATTTTTCAATGAAAGACAAAATGCCAGAAAATTAGGATGTTGAAAAATGTAAGTATTATAATTAATTATTTTGAAGCAAAATTTCCTTAATTGACAAATAGATCGAGCTAAATCTATTTTTGTGGCTTGCATTTAATGTATGTTGGCTCACCGAGGGTGTAGATTATTGTAGATTTAATTTGGATTAAATTTGATGTTACTCGAAAATATTTTTAAAAAAAATAGTTTCTTTAAAAATACCTTTAACAATTCTGGTGAGATTTTGCTTGGTGTAAATTAAATTTAGCTACCCATCAAGAATATTTTATCACACAGTTTTAATGAAAAAAAAATTTACAGTGAAAGAAATATGTATTATCTATATATTTTTATATATAATTTACTTTGTCTAGTATCAAGTGTCTTCTGACATCTTATGCTGTAACAACAATAGTTAACATCAAGATTTATAAAGATTGTGTTTTTGTTGGGCGCCACCCATAGTATCTAGGAGAAAAATAATAATTAAAAGAAAAAAAAAGTTACTTCGGCTAATTCAGTCAGTGGCACTACGACTCTCAATACTCGAGACCACTGGATAAACTTAAAACTTAAACATGAACAATTAAGATAAAATGGATTGTTGGAAAAAAATATAATTTAGACTACAGTAAAAAAATGTATAAAATAACAATTGTTGGCACTTTTGTGGATTTATTATTGTTTCCCCTTTTACCACATTCCAAGCCTATCTATGGAATTCCGGGTAGTTATAATTCTAATTTAACAAAGTATAGAACAGTATTTTTGAAACAAAAAAAAACAAAAAAAGAATATATAATAAAAAAAAAATTATACATAAAAATGAAATGTTAATTAATTCTCTGCAATAATCTGTCTTTCTGAAAGTCAATGAATTCTGATTTATATAGGATAAAAAAATGATAATAATTTATAGTCGAAGAGTTGGCTTGGCCTCACCCCTGAATTATCCCATATTGACACTTACTTCAGATATTTGTTACACTTTAGTAATTCGAATTCTTACGCAATTTGAAACGAAAATAAACAAACTAGTTCTTGTGCACACACTTAGCTTTCCATTTTTGCTACTTGTACTTTAATTCACAACCTTTAATTCACTTTAAAATAATTTTAATTATGAGCTCCACAGATTTGCCTCCATGTTAAACCAACCCCGAAGAAGAAGAAGACCTCGTCTCCTATCGAAAATCTTCCTAAAATCAAATTTAAAAATGTTCTATTCATACTTACAAGTCCAAAGAGAAAACTAATATATAAAAAAACAAAAGATGAAATGTTGGCTATAGACTAGGGATAAAAATCAAATAAAATGCAGGTTTAATATAAATATTGAAATATAACCCAATGAAGGTGGACTATATTTTCACAAAAGAATTAAATGTTTATTTCTATCGGTCAAAATTGAAAAGCACGCTCGTTTTGAGCTATTTACATTGAGCTTTGTTTCTTCCTTTACGATCAGATCCGCTACTCACTTGTTTGATAGAACTGCGCATGCTTTAAAAACAATAATGGTTGACGTTGAAAATAAATACAACAAGAGTTAAACCAACTTCTTAGAAGGATAATTAATATGTTTAATAAAAGGTAAGTGTTCTTCTTTAAATTAAAATTCCTTATTTAGATTATTTAAAACAATGGTTTACGTTGTTCCTTCCATCCTTTTAATGTATTTAATAGATGTAAATAGTATTATTAGTCGGGCCGGCAACCAGCGTGTGGCCTAACTTCGAAGGGCTTAATTACACGCGAAAATAAATTGGAAATTGTTCACAAAAAGTAGAAAACATAGGGAAATACAAGATACGGTGATAAATTACGTCACATATTTTATCACACAATTATTTTTCAAAACAACGTTTACCGAGTTTTAACTGTGATTGCATTGTTGGCCTTAACAATATTTCATGGATAATTGAAAATCAAATAACTATGAGCAAAACATAAAGATCACTAAAACAAGAAAAGCTAGACTTGACAGTTTTCTTGATCAACTACAATTACTACATTCAATATTTGCATGTTTCTCAAACATATTTTAATTCTTAACACTTGAATTAATTTATATGAAATAGTATTGGGCAATTACCACCTTCATTACTGTAGATTCCTTGCACCTCAGGCAATTATTTAAAACGATTTCCTGATGTTGAGTACAATCCTCACTCGTAATATATTCAATTTTTAACTCCTCGGACGATAATTACATCATTATCACTCAAGATGATTGATTTTGAAGCCTTGAATTTTTGTTTAATTGGTCCAGGTCACTTCCGTCTCCCGTCGTTTGAAAAACGTTCAAATTTAAAGAATAATTCTTCAAATACAAAGAAGAATCCACTTCAAAGAAATATTTGTTAAAAAAATATATTAATAGATTAAAATTGAAATGAGATGTCTAGGTAGCAAGCAGTAAAATATATTATATTTAAAAAGGACACCAAATCAGCTGTTTTTTGACAGATTGAATAACATTGTTCGAATCGAGCGCTAAGGACTTTAAAAACCAAGGACACATTTTAATAAACACGTACTAGAGATTCATTCTCGTAGCTTAACTTTCATTCTCGTAGCTTAACTTTCATTCTCGTAGCTTAACTTGGAACCTAGGTAACAATTAGTTCTATTTTTAACCAATGAAGACTATGATGCAACGGGATATTGTTTTCATTGCTAAATAATTAAATAGTTTTTTTCATATTGATATTTGGTAGGATGGATAATACTGTCTTATGCACAGGTAAGACCAAATATATATATATATGTATGTATTTATATAACTATATATATATATATTTATATGTATTTAAAATTTTAGACATCTCCTTGAGTTTGACCATTTTTAATAAAGTTCAAGTAAAAGTTGGGATGTGGAAATAATTAAATCCAGTGTGCCACAACTGGATGTTCGTTAACAAACTAAAGTACATAAGATAATAATATTTGTTAATCGAATTGATTGTAAATATAGTGTTTAATTAAGGTGGGGAGGACGTTCTGTCTGTCAAAAATATATTTATAAAATTTTAATGACATCGCAATAAAATGTAAATATAGATAAATAGATTCTCTAAATCATTATTTTTTGCAAAGAAAGTATTAGAAATAATCATTAACAATTCTTGTTTTATGACAAAAGTGTGCTACCCAAGAGACTACATGAAATTTTGTTTTCCAGAAAATAAATAATTTATTAAAAACTACTTTCCTCGTACCAGCCGCTTAAAATAAGAAATTAAACCGTTAATAAGCCGTGTGTTAAACATAATACAGGTAAAACTGGGGGATGTGGATGAAACTAAGTCAAATTTAATTAATTTTATTTGCTAACAAAGTCAAAGCTAAAAGAAAATGGTAAGAACAGCTATAATTAATGCTTAGTATTTATATGTTGTAGTCAGCATAATGTGTTTTCCTGTAGACCTAACTAAAATAATTAGACTACAGTAAAAGATATGTTACTGTAAAATGTAAATATATACCTGCGTGCTATAGATATTAATTGAATGTAAATTGTATAAAACTAATTTTATCTCTCATTTAAAATTTGTGAAAATACTCTCTGCCTCCCAGATGATTTTTCCGTATTATCCCTTAATCCGAACTTACGCTAATACATACAGGCTTCAGTCCCAATTATCTCGGATTAGCAAGGATCTAATGTAATTAAAAAATTTAACAACCCAATTTTAAAATGCCGAATAAACGAACCCTTTTTTGTGCGATTATTTTTAATTAAGATTTAGCTTAAAAAGTGTTTGTCAAATATATATTACCCATGTAATTAAAATCTTATAAAATTGTATTTTAGTTTAAACTGTAAATACTATTCAAAATATCCAAGACGATGGGCAGTTGGACTAAATATCGGGCACATGTATTCTGGTTTTCCAATGAATGAGAGTTCGGGTTTAGAATCTCATCCAAGTATACTGAGAATGTTTTTTTTTCCTAAATGTCTTCCCACCCGAGTTCCTCTTAGTGCAGTTACATTTCCTCAATATTCGACCTTAATCATCACTACTACATTAGCGTAGTTAAAATGCGTTTACTCTAAACGTGTAGTAAAACGAGTTGGAAAATTATAATGTATTTACATTATAGGGTTACCTGGCAGCCTAGGGGTAAGGTGTCGGACTTCTGTGTTTGGGGTCCGGAATTCGATCCTCGATCCCGGCACAAATTTATTTGATTGTCAAACCCTTCCTTAAACTCTGACAAGACGTGTATTAATCACAGCTTGTGAAGGTGTGGTTCGGATCCCACGTTAAACTGTATGTCCCCCATTTCATCTCACAATCACCCTACCATTACACATTAGCGTAAGTGCGTATAACCCAAACGGGTAGTAAGACTCGGTGTTAATAATAATAATAATAATAATAATAATAATAATAATTATAATAATAATAATAATAACATTATAAACATCTATCCAAATAGCTTATAAATTAATATGTATTTGACAGACGTTCCAAAATTAAAACTCTTTGTCTACCTCAAAACTAACGGCTCCCATCCAAACATAAATGATAGCCTATCTTAATATAATCTCAATTCCTCCAATGGCCTTCTAACTTGCCCTCAGCAGTCAACGAGGTCTGCTTTTAGTGTCACAAAGTTTCTCCGTCATGGAAGGCGCACATTGTCAGAGAGTAATACCACAAATTGTTTCATCTCATTGTCTCTTATCTGCAAAGAAGAAGACGAGGGTATGGATATCGGACAGACCTCTCCAAATTAGATACGAACTTGGTGGTATGAAATAGCTTTCTTGTTGAGCAAAGTTCAAGAAGGGAAAAGGACTAATGACACAGCGCATCAGTGATGTTTCTTGCTGGGTGGGAAATATGTCGCAGAGCATTTGGTAGACATGTCTGAATCAGCGTGGCACAAGTAAGGAAGTAGCGAATATTTTAATCTGTAAATGGGTGATTTTATTTGTGCTCTGTAACGCAAACAAATACTTAGGGTTTATTTATTTATTTATTTATTTATTTGATAGTTTTAAATTATTTATTAATTTTTAATTTTTTGAAAATATTTTATAAAAACGGACGATTGAAATATTTGGCAGAACACAATTAGGCTGATTATTGTGTTCATCGTAATTGCTTACAATGATGATAAGGTTAAAACATTAACATATATAAGCAGTGTTGTGTCGTGTAGTGTTCTCAGGGTAGGCCGATATTGTTAAGAACCAACCTTTGATAAGTTATGCTCTCACTCGGTCACCATTTGACCAATAATTCATAGGTTTGAAATATAAACTTCATATAGGGATAAATTTGAACATATTATAGATGACCAATGATTGTTTTACCGAGCGAAGAGAGCATTCTACAGGTGCAGTTTGGACCAACACATTAGGCCAGGTCATTGTATATAGGATGCAAATTCTGGGGGTGAAAAATCAGAGAACTCATTAATATATTTAGCACATTAGTATAGAAAAGCTTCCTTACATAATTTCAGGCTTACATACAAAAAATCTGATGCTTACTGCTATTTACCTATAATTAGTGAAGTCACAGGTTACGGAAATATACGGCTAAATCCGACACAAATTACCTTGAAAAAATGTATGACTCAACTTGCCACTTACGTTGCATGTCGCATAACTCAAATAAATGATATGGATATACAGCCATTACAAATAGTATTATCGTATGGTGTATACCACTCCCCGGTAACGACTCCTTAAGTCATAACACGTATTTAGACAAATCTAGGGTTTTTTATTTATCACCGTGCCGTTGAAAGATAAGGCTTATACAGTTATTTTCGCTAAGAAATTTGATCTTCAAAAAAATATTCTTCCATTGCAACGAGTCATATAACTCGTTCGGGTTATACAAAAAACATAAATAACGCTAAAAGGTGAAGGTTTAAAATTCGTAGCAAACTTAGCTACCCGTGTTAGCGTGGATGGAGAATAGAAAACCATTTAGGCATAAAATTCCTTGGTAAAACTTACCGGTATTTGAACCTCGATCTCACTGTCACCAGCAGACCAGTCTAATACGAGAGTGAAGAGTTAGACCATGGGACCAATATTATAGATAGCTTATAAATTATTAATTTATCAAGTAGTATTTCTTTAAACAAATAAAGGTAACTTACTGGTAAATTGTACATAAATATTAGTCATTTGTTATTCAATATTCATATTCTTAAATATTTTGTGTGCATTTTAAATATTTTTTGTACCGCATTTTTTTACCCGTTCGGGTTATACGCTAATGCAATAATTATATTAATAATAATAATATTTAGCACCGCGTCTTACTACCCGTTCGGGTTATACGCTTTAAGTGCTAATTACTCTAATGGATTAGAAATTGGGGAGGTTTAATTAGAGGAAGTGAACCCGCATTTGCGTGGAGGGAGAGTGGAAAACCATTTAGGAAAAACCACCCCCAGTTCACCCGACCGAGAATTACATTAATAGTTTTTTAGGGACTAGGAAGGTTATTTTCATATAAATGTACCTGCTTTTGCTTAGAGGGAGAGTGGAAAACCAAATTGTAAAAACTACCATCCATAGACACGGCCGAGATTCTAATCTTGATCTCCCTGTCATCAGCAGTCTAGTCTACGGCGATAATAGATCCTTAGAAGATACAGCTACTGAAGTGAGTATTTTCAACTTTATATTTACAAACAACTTCTCCTAATATCCTAAAAAGAAATCATGGTTCACATGGACCACCACCCCGGGCCTTGTAGCAATAAATATATTGTGTATGTTTTCACTAGGCTATCTACTACAAACCCGTGTCAATGGTCGAACGGTCTAAGGATTTTCCCACGTGTTAGATTGGCCTACTGATGACGGGGAGATCCGGGCTTTAATCCCGGTTGAATCTACTAAGGGTGTTTTCTCCTAAATGATTTCCCACTTTCCTTCCACGCAGATGTGGGTAGATTACCGATAAAATTATTTCTCATCCCTACCCCATTAAAGTAATTATTATCGTATATGTATACAACCTGAACAGGTAGTAAGACACGGTGACAAAAAAAATTATCACAAATGTATTTTTACATTGCTCTATTTTAAAAATAATTTTATGTTTATTATAATTTCTTAAAATATTATTATGTGTAGTAAAACTATATAGGTATTCTAAAAATGTTATATCGGCCAACCCCCGAACGGTATAGTGCCATTTTCATATGAAGACAAAAATATACTAGATCTATTTTTATATGTTCATACGAAAAGTCATGTTATCTGTAGCTGTCACTTTTTTTGGTGGATAGCAACAATATTTATAAAATAGCATTAATAATGTTGTAAAATGTTATCAATGTTGTTTCAAAAAATAAAAATAAAATGTTTAAACTTTCCTTTTACCAAAATCCTACTGTAGCTAAACATCCATGTATATTGGCTAATTTGTCGTCAACACGGTAGACTCGGCAATGCAGTTCGCTTTTATGCATCGTGTGAAAGAGCGATTTAAATGTCTACATGAGCAAGCGGCACTTCGTGGACTTGGTGATAACATGTAGGGGATGTTATTGTTTTGGAGCAAGGGTAGAGGTAGCTTGCTGTGCACGTCACTTCGATTAGATTTTAAACGAGTAGGTCGACGTTGTGTACATGAATGAGGGGAAAGAGGGGGCGCCGCTTTAGGCCTCATCAAAAGGCATAGGTCTCGCACAATAATGTAAGAAGGTCGCTGGATGAATGTTTTAGAAAATCACTAACATTTTTATTGGGGTCAGGAATATATCGCTTTGTGCCTTACTACCTAACCAAATTAAATCAATCAATTTATTTTCAGCGCCTCTTAGTACCTGTCCACGATTTAATATACATTAATTACTCAACTGGAGCAAGGACTAGGAAGGGGATGTTATATAGCAGTGCTACTTAAATGGTGGCCCGTGGACTGGTGTCGGTCCACGGGCTGATGGAGGCCGATCCGTTACCATCAACCAAGGCTAAAAAATATGACAAATTTAATCAATTTAAAAGCTAAAAACTGTTTAAAAATACAATATACTTTGTTTGAATAACACCATGAAACTTTATTTTTTGTCTAGAATATTTGAGTTTCGTCATTTAATTTCTCCTCCCTCTCACTCTTCGCACTATCACTTGCTCGGATTTTTTTTCCTGTTGGTTTTTAATGTTCTAAAATAAGCAAACTCATTGGTCCCATTAAATGTATTTTTTTCTTTAATATCAATAAAACTGTGCTCCCACATATAAAATAATAGCTTTAATACCTGCACAAATTATAAACTTTCCATCAATCCTGTTCCTAAGGGAAATTTAAAAAAATATACTGGTCCGCTAAACGGTAAATTTTGAGTAGCACTGTTATATTTGGGTAAGGTAAAAAGGTAAACCAATTAGGAAAAATCTCTAGCAATACCACTAACCGAAATTCAGACTGAGATCTCCCCCTCTTCGGAAATATATTTGAACAAAAGAGTGACTCGTTATGCTATGAGATCACCGATGTAGGCCTTAGTAATGTAATTACCTTAATTGAGTAGGACCCGCAACGGTGGTGTCATGGCCAATCACGTCACTCTCGTGTTGGAAAGTAGGGCCATTCTAAACATCGCATTCTTTATTCCTACATCATTGTTGTAAATAAATGTGTATAGCCTGGTGGGAAGTGAGACATGTAGTAATAAATAAAACGTTCGATATAATATTAAGTCATGCTGTCTAGTTTATGTCGCCGAGTATGTACATTTATTATTTATAAATTTACATTATTTAGAAATATTTAATGTGTATTATTTTTTTCTTTATTTTTTAAAATATTCAATCTCGTACTTTGAGGCTTACTTAACTTTATAGCAGATGCAAGACACAGTCCACCAGCCATAACTTTATAACTGATAAAGATGAACTCCAGATTACGTAAGGTCAGGCGCACACCATAAAAGCACAGCGAAACAAAGCAAACGCAAAGCTTGCCTTATAGCAAATAATCATAAAAGTCTGTTAACTTTAAATTTTGTCGGTGAAACTCCTGAAAATAGGATGAGACTATAATAAGAAAAAAACTATTAAGAGTAATATAAAATCTAGATTTGGCAGGCAGGTAGAAGGAGCCTTCCAAATAAATCAATAATTCTTAAAATTTGTAATTACTAAGTGGTAGATGGACATATGTGGGATTGGGATCTTGGGATCGGGGTGGGATAGTTAAGTTGTGTGGTTTAGGTGTTAAAATTTCCAAAATTAACAAAAACAACTTCTTCTCAGTGTGGTATAAAACTGAAATTCGGAACGAATGTAAAGGGACCACTTAAAAAAACAGTAAAGTCTTGAAATTTTAAATAGGATCATGGGGAATAAAGTTAAAGGCACGTGAGGGATATAAGAAGACAATTTTTAGGTGGGGTGGAAAATTTTAATTTGCATATCAGATAGAAGGAATCCACCAGATAAATAATTAAAAATATAAATTTCTAAGAGTGAATTAAAGAAACTAGGGGTATGGTCAAATTTCCTAAACTAATAAAAACCACTTCTTCTCTGTGTGGGATATAACTAAAAATTAGCAAGTGGACTTATGGATAGTTACGGTCTATAAATAAGCATTAAAATCTGCAAATTTTAAATTTCAAAATATAAATCCGAAACATGGAAGGTGGGGGAGGAGCGGGTGGTATGTAAGTGTAAAAATATTTTCACGATAGGTAGAAAATTAAATTAGCCAGCAATGTAAAGAGATTAATTCAAATCTCAAAATCAGTACTTTATATACTTTCTTTTTAATTGGTGGTTGGTGAAATAGTGAGACCTCAAAATGTCCAACCCCAAAAGAAAAACTAATTATCATTTTGATAGAAGATTGAAATATGTCATGCAAGTGTAAGGACTAATCCAAATTGCAATAAAGATTTGAACATCCTTAAATTTCAAAATATATGTCCATAAAACTCAATGCTGTTTTCTTTAAAGTTTCCAGAAATATAAAACCCTCCCTGGTGCAGTAGAGAGTTGATTTTTTAATACATGTAAAGAAAAAACTCAAATAATCAAAAGAGTTTAATCATTTAAAATTTAAATTTGGTTACAAGGAATGGTCAGGACTGAAAATTTCCAAAACTAAACCAGTTATCAGTGTGTAAAGAAAATAGCGAGATTGTAAAGAGAACACACACACAAAAAATTGGAATAATAAATGGGAGGGATGATGGCGAAATGAGGAATAAGAAAAAAAATTCTAAGCGTATAAAATACATCATTTAATGATATAGTAGAAAATAGAATATTTGGAGCTAAATAAAAAAGTATGCATGGTTTATTTTTAATTTTAAAATCAAAATCTGTGTTGAAGTAGAGTTATGAAATTAAAAAAAAAATAGAAAAATTATTTATAAGTATGTTACAAACTGCAAATACCTTCAAGTAGTTAATACAACTACCCCAAACAATCAAAAATTCAAAAAGAGTTAAAATTTTTAACTTCACTTGATTTAACAAATGAGGGCTCAAAATTCACTAAACTAATAGAAAAAACTTCTTGGTATGGAATAAAATTTAAATTTGGTATTTAAGTAAATAAACCTTACCAAATAACATAATGATGTCTGAATGAATGACGTTTAAAAATTAAAAACCAAGAAATTTAATAACTCAAAATTAAAACATATATTCTTGGTGTGGTTGAAAATTGAAATTTTTATTGCAAATAAAGAACAATAAGAGATACAAAAAAAACTTAAAATTTCACAATTAGAAATTGGAAAAAGAAAAGTGTTGATTAGAAGGGATATATATTTGCTTGAAATCCTTCCAAAGCCATTCGAAAATCTACCTCTAATTGTGGAATAAAACTTCAATTTGACAAATTGGTTTTAAAAATTCACCCAAGATAGCATAAAAATTTTAAAGTGTGGAATTTAACACCAGGAATCCAAAACATGAATTAAAGCTGACCTCTAAATTTCTAAACTGATTTTAAAAACTTTATCGTGCTTAAACAGACATTACGTTCGTTTGTGCACTCAGTTTGGGTGGTTGTTAAAATAAATTCAAAGATTTAACCAATTTTAATTTAGATTATTTAGATTGTACAAGGATACACTTTTAAAATGTTGTTCGATGAAAGTTGAGTGTCCTAATTTGACATAGTTTTGATGCGGCTTACCTACCTACCCGTTCAAAGAACGGGTCAAATAGCTAGTTGACAAATAAACGTTGTTTAATTAATTACCTCCTCCATTACATTAGGAACACTAAAATCCATAGCCACACTTTAACAATATGCCACTTATCTCTAGCTTAAGCTGTCTATATTCAGTCGCGATCATTACGCCTTAGGGTTCGGCCAGACTGCCAAGTGTGTGAGCGAGCGCGTGAGCGACTGGGTGACCAAACTGGCGAGCGTGCGAGCGGGCAAGTGAGTGAGCGCGTCATTAGCAAATAGCTCTGTATAGTTGTTGACAACGAGGCAAAGGTTCGAATCTTGACTCAGTGAACTGAGTGTGGTTTTTGACAAGTGATTTATTGTTGTGGTTTTCTCATCCTCTCTCCATGATAATGGTGATTCTTATTTGTTAAGACCTACATTGATTATAATATTGAAGTATTTTAATATATCAGTTTTTTATATATATATAGGTATTATTTATGATCTTACCAATTAACTTAGGCCGTTAGTAGCAAGTGTGCCAAACCTATCGATAGTAATAAAAATGTCAAAATGAAAAGTTTTCCTACCACTCAATGAACCAACATACAATAATATTGCCTAGCGCCTGTAAACTAGACTGTATTGGGCTGAGCGCGCGCGCTCAGTCGCTCGCTCACGCGCTCCAGTCTGGCCACCTTTCAATACAACCAACGTGTTCTATTTTATGTCTTAGTAGTTCGCTCGCCCAGTCTGGCCGTCTCCTTATTTATTTCAGGGCTATTCTAATGCTATCCTCTCATCTGCGTCTAGGTCTTCCTATTGGTTTTCCAGTCGATGCTCTGAACATGGTTCTAGATTCACTCATTCACGCTGCCCATTGTAATCTACAAAGCTGGATTATACTAACAATGTATTGTGATGAGTACAGAGTATGTAAATTATCATTTTGTATACTCCTCCACATCCCAGTAGCCTATTCGCATATTGGACCAAATATCTTTCCAAGCACTTTGCTATCGAAAACACGAAATTTGTTTTCGTCTTGTAAGGAAGAATACCACGTTTCACACACATAGAGAACAACAGGTCAAATTATTGTTTCCCATATTCAGAGTTTCACATTTCTTGAAAGCGTATGAGATATCAACAACTTACTGACCATGTAATAGCATTCTTTTCCCGATTGTATTATTCTCCTAATTTCTAATCTAATATCGTTATTGATAGTTCAAATTAATATTGATTTTTTAAACTCATTAATCCTGTCAAATAATATGTTGCTCGAAGTAATTTCTTAGTTATCATCCACAATTTGTGTTCTTTGTTATATCATAAATGGAGTCTTTTCAGCGTTCATTTATAAACCTATTTCATTAGTAGCCTCTAGTAAAAAAAAATTCTTGCAATAATTTCCCTAATATTGCCCAACATTACTAAATCATTTGTTTATCCTAATAGCTGCATTGTATATTTTAATGTCAGCCCTTCTCTAATTTATCGCACTATTCTAATAGCATATTGGTGACCTGGTGGTTTATGGGTAAGGTGTCAGACTTCTGTGCTGGGATCCGGGGTTCAATTCTCGGTCCCGGCATAGACTTATCTGATTACCAAATCCTTCCTTCGCCTCTGACAAGATGTGTATTAATCACAACTTGTGAACGTGGTGAATACCAGGCCTACACCGTGGTTCGGATTCCACGTTAAGCTGTAGGTCTTTCATCTCACAATCACCCTACCATTACACATTAGCGTAAGTGCGTATAACCCGGATGGGTAGTAAGACGCTTAGCTATTAATAATAATAAATAATAACATATTCTAAGGCTAAATTAAAAATAATTGTGTAAGTCCTTGTTTAAACCCGTTATGTATTTTGAAAGTATCTGATAAGTGACATTCAACTCGTACCCTGTCACACGTATCAGTCTTTCTTTACGGTGTGTAGTTTATATAGCTATTGACTCACCCACATCGGCGGACACACGAACTAAATATCAAGATTGTATAGTCTTGTTTGCTGGTGATGGGAACGTCGAGGTTCCAAGTCCATCCAGATATAATGAGGATAATTCTCCTAAGTGATTTAAATTCTTTCCCAACCCACCAATTTGGGCACATGGTCATAGATGTTAATTATTGTTGTTAGCATCCTTAAATCATTAGTGATATTAAAAATGAAAACAAATCGTTTAGGTAGAGACCAGCTTTCATAATAAAGAGATTACTGGACAGCTAGAAAAGTTATTTTTATAATTTCTTTCAAGTATTCATACGTCAAGTCAAATGATCATAAGCTGTTACTTTCGATGGATATTATGCACATCGATAATATTATTGATTTATTAAAATATTATCAATTTTGTTCACAAAAAAAGTGTTTTAATTTTATAAATGAACCTTTCAATGAAAATATGACTAATGTAAGACGTGGGGGGGGGGGGG
>CABEEJ010000170.1:316612-389690 GCA_901482245.1 Timema douglasi
TAATTGTCAGTTTTTCATTCTTTGTTTAGTCATCATGGATGGCTGCAAATCTCTAAATAAAATATATATCTTTGGTTAAAAAATAATAACTCAAACTTTATTTGCTGGCCCGAACCAATCACAATTTTCTCTTTGGATTAATATTTCTCTTTGGATACTTGTGTAGTAAATTGTAATACATCATTTTGTTCTATCATTAATAGTTTTCGCAGCGCACGTGATTGAAGGAAGTTTTTTGTTTATTTTTTTACACTTTGGGTTAGATTATTCAAGTTTTAGTAAGCATCCCTAATTTTATTGAAAATGAAACATAGCCTATGTCACTCGGGAATAGTGTAGCTTGCCAACGGTGAAAGAATTTTTTAAATCGGTCCAGTAGTTTCGGAGCCTATTCATTTCAAACAAACAAAAAATCAAATCTTTCCTCTTTATAATATTAGTATGAAAATGTGGGTAAATTTCTTCTAAATTCAATCTTTTCCGTCCTTAACACACTAGCGTAACAAGTACGCATGTTTGTAGAACAAACGAGTAGTTAAGACAGGGCGATAAAATAAATGCTTATTTACCTGTATATGTGGGAATTTGTGAGTTGGGGGTATCAAACACTTTTGCCTAGTTGGTCACTGACATAAAGATCGTGGCTCTAATTCCCGTTGGTGTACTCCATACTGATTTTTTCTAAACACTATTTCATACCACTCCACCCTCACCGCACACAAATGATGGGCAAGTTTTCTCTAAAATATATATTCCCCTTTCCTATCTTGTTGATATTCCATATATAGTGCACACAATTATATCAGCATTGAACATAAAAATCGATTTACCCTCGAACATCAATATGTTATACAAAATACTCAGCTCTAGTTATAGTATGAGGCTATTAAAATGAATATTATTTCACCCACTTCTACGGCCGCTCGGTTTAATTCATCATTCTCATAATAAAACCGCCAATGACAAGAAACTTGGTGTTTTAATCTCGGTTGGGTGAACTAAAAGTGATTTGCCCTAAAGGGTTTCTCACTCTTTCTCTCCCAACAAATGCGAACACACTTCCTCTGAAACCAACCTTACTATTTTATTACTCATTAGCGTAAATAGTACACATGTGTATCACACGTTAGTAAGACACAGTGTTTTTTTTATTTATATATATATATATATATAGAGAGAGAGAGAGAGAGAGAGAGAAAGAGAGGGTTTTTGTGGTTCACAATTTTTATATTTGGTCACTGATGCAGGCTGTAAATATAGTTTAAAAACCGATGAATTAATCATCAAAGATCTGACTTCCAACGTTGGTGATGAAAAGATGAAAGATTATATCTTGGTTTGTTTACTTTGTAAAGTTTTGATGCGATTTTGTTTTAAAGTTAGAAAAATTATATAATGAGCGGTTCTAATAAAAAATATGATTTGATTTTAAAATTAGATATTATATTGATAAACTATAAATAAATATCGAATCAAAACCGACATTTTATTTAATTATATTATTATTATTAATATTATTATTATTATTATTATTATTATTATTATTATTATTATTATTATTATTATTATAAGCATTTGATGATACTATTTGTTTCGAACATTTAAGGTGAAATTTCTGAACCTTTAGTATTCCAGTGCATTTAAAAGCTATCCTAGTACAATAAAACAAAATCAACACTCAATCTCCCACTAAACAATTATCCAAATATATCTTTCTACCATTCTGAGAATCGAATCCATGACTCCATATTCAAAAAAACTAACTAGCTACTTAATGAATGAGCTAAGGAGATGAGTTTTATCTATTAATTAATGGGAAAAGTTTACTTTAAAAATATTGTTTTTATCATAAAGATGTTTTGCTCTTATTTTACTTACAAAACATTTTTTAAACAGATATTTATACCAGATATTATTAATGTTAACCTTGGATATTATCAATAATAGTCTGTAAACTATGTGTATCCAATGATAGAAGTTAGGGGTACTTAAATAGCTAGTTTTAAGAAACAACAATAATGATGAAAACTAATGTTATGCTGGACACTGAAAAATGTAACTATATCAAATATAATTTAACAATTGCATCATCTTTATTTGAAAACAAATACTACAGATTTATATCCCTAAAACTGAACTACCCTCCTATATGAATACTGTTTCTTATATTGTATGTTTAAATAAATATAATTTAAATATATATTGCTTAGCGGAGTCACGCAGTCTAAACATCAGGCTTATCTAGTGTGGTTTGATGGTGATGGCAAGGTAGGGTTTCGAATCCCGGTCGTATGTACTGAAGGTGTTTTATTCTGATTTTCAGCCATGTAATGTACAATTTATCTAGAAACATACTTTCTTCATCCCTACTCTTTTGTTGTAATTAAATGTGGATAGCACAAAATTATAGTAGCACGTGATGTGTATATTATAAATAAAGATAGATAGTTTTATTAATAGATAGATAGTTAGATAGAAGGATGGATGGATAGATAGAATTATTGATGTATGGATGGATGGTTGGATAGATGGATTGATATATATATATATTGATATATATATGTATTGATATATATATATATGTATTGATATATATATATGTATTGATATATATATATATAGATGGATAGAAATATATATAGATAGATAGACAAATAAATAATTGGGGTACAGATTAAAAATTAAAATGTTTAGATAGTAAGGCTATTTGGCAATAAAATGTTGAGAAACCTGGTTGGTTCTATGTTTCTGATGCTGATCAAACTCTATTTAAAGATAGTTGTTAAACACCAGTGAAGTTGAAATTTAGTATCCACGTTTGGCAAAGGCATATTGGGTGAAAATAATTCATGGTTTGATACAAAATTAATTTGATCCAAGTTGAAAATAATCCCAATGATAGCGTTTTTTAAACATTATAGAACAAATTTAAAAATCAAAAAATATGGAGTTCAAGGAACATTAAATAAGAGATTGTAATCGTGCTAATAAAATGTCAATGTTTACGGCTGGAACGCTCACAAACATTGCAGAAAATCAGTAATCCCTCAATATTTTAAAAATAGTTCATTACTAATATATGGATCACTCTAAGATAAAGATGAAAAATACTTATGTATAGTAATAAATCTTCTGCAATTTAAAATTTTATAAATTAGTATAGAAGGGTAAAAATATGTAATCCTAACTGAAGTTTTAAGCAAAAAAGTTGCAAATTTTAGACATAATTTGGTGACAATAAAAAGTTGATCATACAAATAAAGTTTTAACAAGGCCAAAAGAGATAATTGGGGTTTTTTAAGGGGTTTAAAACCTTCATAATTCTCATTTCTTCTATAAATACCGCAGCGTGCTATTTTTAATATGTGGTGTACAAAACTATATTACATTTTTCAGCCGAGCTAGCCGGCTTTAATTATGACAGTTGGGAAGAGAGGAGAGAAAATGTAACCATGTTTATGTGGAAATATAATGGAAGACCATTTAAGAAAACCAGCCTCAGTACACCCTTTTGTGATTCAAACCCTAATCTTCCAATAATAAGCCATTTAAGCTATAAGAGTATGACATTTAGACTGCGTGTCCCCCGATGTGGGTAGTAAGAGGTCAATCATAAATACATGTATCTTGGTTTGATTATATTTGCGTGTACATAAGATCATTTACCATTTGTAAATGAATCCGTCTTAATGCAATGATAATATAAAAAGGTTTGTCTGGCTCATTAATTTTACCCTAGTTTAGTTTGTAATTTGTGTGATCTTGTAATTCTCACCCTAGCATTACCTTCCATGGTTTTATAATGAAAGATCTCTTTGAACGAGTTATAACATTTATTGAAAAGTTTTAGCTCACTTTAATACTAACATTTCAGTTATGATATAGATACTTTTAAAATCGAACAACCCTTTGTTCCAATCCTACCACAACGTATTGATCTTATTTCCTTTGAAACAAATGTATTTTTATCAATACCTATCAAATATTTTACAAACTTATCTTTCTGACTATCCCTTTACAACGTATGTTTGCATTGTCTGTGTTCTTCCTTTTTCTTCGTTTCTTGTTATTTTATTTAGTTTTCCTGTTTGTATTCAAGCACGAATTCCCAAAATACCTATGTTTTTTGTTTCCATTCTTATGTAAGCTTTATTTGTTTTAAGCTAACATTAGAAGACAATGTAAATTTATTCCAGTAAAAAGACAAATGTAAATTATATTATAATAAGCCTATACATATTATTTCATATTTTACAGCATTTGTGAAATTAAATTTAACGAACCTATAGCTTATAACCATGTAACATGGCTCATTAAGAGTGATTAATACAACTTACTATTCCAGAAACTATTGGATACATGGATATGGATATATATCCAATAGTTTCTGGAAAAGTAAGTTGTATTAATCACTCTTAATGATCTGATCTTGATCTGATATTGAACTTACTACTTATATATATATAAGGAATAAGTTCAATATATATCTATATATAGGTAGTAAGTTAAATTTCAGATCTTTTGTTCTCACTGCGTGTTACTACCTATTTGGAATATTTTCTTATTTACACTAAAAATGAGGCAATTAAAATTTATAGAGAATGCACTCTCACTTGCGTAGAGAGATAATCAGAAAACATTCAAGGTGGAGGAAGGATGACTGTAAATTTTGCTGTGAATATAACCTCAACCATCCCTTCACTGACAAACCAAACAGTACGAGACGAAACTAACGCCTCTATCCTTGTACCTACCGATATGGGTACCAAGATTATTAACAATTTATTCTAATTGGAGGGTAGCTTAAAGAAAATACATGTGCACATGGTTGGAGGGATAAGAGGATAACCAAATTAATCAATCACGTATAAAACCACCTTCAATACACTCTGTCAAGAATCGTACAGCAACTTTCTCATTCCCAGATGTTCATTTAGGTACAAGATTGACGTCATAAACTGTTTGACCACACATATGGATATTTTTTTAAAAATATTAGCTGGATAGTGTGATCTCAAATGCTGTATAGGAGGAAACTATATTGAAGCGTTTTATGGGAGTGAATGGTAACTAATTTTAAAACCTAAAGCAAAATTCAGCGTAAAATATTGTATATCACGAAACCTTCTTTAAACTGAATAACTTTTATTGGAGTTTTTTTTTTTCATCATTTTAACCAAAAATAATTGGGGAGCTAGGAAGACTGCTAAGAGGAAGGTCCCTTTTAACTTAAAAATATCTACAAGTTTTCATGGAAAATTTGTGTTTTTAAAGACTTATAAAACTCTTATAGGAAGTGTTTTATAATATTTTTTATGCACCGCATCTTGCCCCCAATTCAAGCTATCCAAATATTTACATTAATAAAGGGAGGAGGAAGAAGATATTATTACTGGGGGGAATGTAATCACATTTGCTTGGAAAATGAGTGGAAAAGCACAAACAATAAACACCCTCAATACACCCTGGCGGGATTCTAACAATGACCTCCTTGTCACCGATAAGTCAGACTATATGAGATTGATTTCTTAGCCCACGAGCCCAACAATGCATCTCATGGCTATCCCAGGTAACGCTTTTATATGTTTACTTTTTAACACAGTGACTTACAACCGGTTCGGCTATACGCTTATGTACTAATTAGGCTAATGGTTTTAGGGATGAAGTCATTTTTATTTATATGAAGTGTACCCGCATTTGCGTGTAAGGATAATGGAAAACCATTTCAAAAATATCACTCTCAGTACACCCGACCAAGATTAAGTGGTCTATTCTACTACTAGAATAATGCCTTAGACCATGCGGCTTCCGAAGCGAATGATAATGTTTTTCTTTATTTCGAAAAACATAATAAATAAGCTCTTCATTTTATTTCTTCCAGCCCATTTTTAACAAATTTACAAAAGCTAAACAAAAACTTAAAATTCCAGCTTTTAGGTGCACATGTTTCTGTACAAGGGCTACTAATTATAAAATTGCATCCCTCTCCAGGCGAAAGATATCAATCAACGCTTATGACAGACAAACTGACTAACAGATACGCAAATTATACACTATATCAATATAGATTAGTAAATGTAAAAATAATATAATATAATTGTTCAAGAAACTATATAGATGTACTAATATTGCAAATTATATTCGGCAAAACTTCAGCCTCTTACACCTCCAAATAATAATTCTGGATACGTGCTTGGCTAAAAACCTGTGAGGATAATTAGTAGCAACAAGATAAATATCTTGAACGTGCCTTCAACGTTTTGGAGTTTATAAAAATACTGATGCCGTGAGATAGATATAAAAATAAATTTCTTAGAACTGTGTGATGCTGGTTATCTCATAATAAAATACAGGAAACAACACATTCAATAAAATAATTAGTTTTTTTTCTTCAAAATAATGTTTTCTTGTACTCTAACTTTACTATAAAATAAACACTCAACTCCTTTATAACAATATAATTTTTTAAAGTTATTATACCTAAATAAAATCCAAAAAACTTAGAAATATAAAGATGTCTTACATAAATGTATAGTTTGTTTATTAATTGTTATATTATTTAAGCGCATCATCAACTCTAAGAGAAATATCCTCTCAATAAGATATGTTTAACGGAATTAGAGCATTGAAGCTTCAAAACCTCTAAAACATTTCTCAACTATCCTAGGTTTTTTTTTGTTGTGCCTTATATAGGCCTATGAATATTTTTTAACACCACGTCTTTGTACCCATTTGCGTTAAACACTTATGTACTAATCACGCTAATAGGTAATTGTTGAGGAAGGTTAGATTTAAAGGAAGTATAACAGAATTTGCGTGGTGAGAGAGAGAGTGGGAAAAAATTAGGAAAAATCAATCTCAGTACACCAGGTAGGGCAAGAACCACGATCCCACCGTCATCGGCGGTTTAGACTATTACGAAAGTAGCGCCTTAGACCATGTGGCCACCGAAGCGGGTTTTGCGACCTTATTATAATGTGTCTTTATTTGTTTTAAGAAGTCTATTTACATGTTTGTAACCATTTACTTTAGACTCGAATTTAAGATAGTGGCATGAAACGCATTCAAAATTAAAATATTTTACCTTTTCATACATGTATTGAAAATTTTAAAACCTATATTGTATAGTTTCAAACGCTATAGGGGTATGATGAGCCCTTTCACTTCCATTTTGATCTCAACTTTTTTTTTCAGTAACAAATATCTTCTTAAATAACGTTTATGAGGGCATGATAGCCACTTTCACTTCTATTTTGATCTGAACTAAATTTTTTTTACAGTAACAAACACTTTCTTAAATAAAGTTTAATGTTATGAGCGTCTGCAACTCGTGTCAGCACTCAAAATTGCAGTAAAGTAAATTACAAACTATTTAGTTTAAAACGAGAGGTATTTATAATTTGTGCATTATAATGCTAAATATAAACCATTCTTGTATTTTTTTTCTTCCATATTCTTGTGAAATAGATTTGGTAAACATTTTAAAATCTTACTAGTCTTGAAAGTGAGTTATAAACAACAACAAAATATAAAAATTGTATTAGTTAAGTTTCCTGAAAACCAATAGCCAATACATTTTGATCGAAAGGATCATCACAAAAACACACTACGTGCAATGTTGTGATTAAAAAATAAATATTATGGGTTTAAAACTTATTTTCATTGATATAATTAAATTTTAATTTACATTACAAAAGAGTCTAACTTTATATCCTTCTATAAACTTAATTCATTTTTTATGGAAGGTCACAAAAACAAGTTTTCAAATAACATTTTTTTTAAACATGAAACCAAAAAATACTATGATTTGGTATCGGTACAGAAATACTTGTTCTGTTCTTTTTTTTAATCTCAAGAGACTAATGCACATTAATCCGCATAGCGAAGAGAGAACTGAACTAATTAGGTTCAGTTTCATCACAGGATTAAAAGAAAAGCTCCCTGGAGCTAGTAAAATTATATTATTTTTAATTTGCATGTTCTAGTATTAGTTCTCTAGATTACTGCGATTTTGCCGAAATTAGATAACAAGGAGGGAATGGTGAACTTTTAAGTATTTCAAAATGGTTTAAGGCCTCAAGTTCACAATATATTGGATTTCTGTTAAGTTAAGAATCCCTACTGGATACACAGGATTATTTTCCATATTAAACTTATCACTGTGGTTTTTCAAAACCTCTCTTTACATTAATTTGGGGACATTTCCTCTCAATAACCCTCTCAATACCTATCGCTTATATTATGACATTAATAATCTTGGTACTGAGTATACTGATTAAAAACAATCATAAAATGGTACCTTAATTTGTCTATACAGAGGATTATGGTAAAAAAAAATCCCGATAAAACCCACATCGATGAAGTTGATTGTAAATAAACCACAATCTTCAGTTCGGCTTTCCACGCCAATATGAAATTTGTCAACGAAAGAAAGCTGCATAAATATGATATATGATAGATCTATTCAACAATGAGTTTAAAATTAAGTGGCCCGTTGATACATCATACTTAAATTCTTCAATATTAGCTCTCAACTTTAGACTTTATATTTTAGTAATGTAAGCATGAGATTTATAAATTTTAAATCAGTTGAATAGAACAGTGGGAATCCTTTACTTAAATTGCAGTTTCGCAATTAAAAGTGTGTAAATAAGTATTCGATAATCCTCAAAGTAAATGCTTTAATTAAAATATAGTTTTGTAGAACTCGAGATATTGCTGACAATAATAATTGTCGTTTTCTAAAATTAATACTTCACCTTTAAACACTTTTGAAATTTTAAATTAATGGGAAAGCGATAAAAATCAGTTGCACAATTGTATACAGAGATGAAGTTAAACCGTCAGTCCCATGTCAATTGTGTCGTGTTAAAGAACCATTGAATATATGTGAAAATATCTTTCCTGGCAAAATTGGTAGACCATTTCGCTCTCACTAATAGAAATTTTCGCGTTCTGATATAATCAATCAATTCAGAAATGTCATGTTAAATGTTAAATATTTAAAAAAAAAATCTCACTAAACTGAAGGATCCTTCGGGTCACGGATTTACTCAGCTAATCCTACTACAAAAATCGTTGGCACAGCATCGGTTTCCTAAGCTTGGGAGCCATGTCAAAATTGGGAGAGTTTATATTAGGACTGTAGACAGGGTTATGAATATTGGACCACTCGTATTTATATAAAACAGCATTTATATCTTGACTCATATGAGGTCTCGCACTGTCGTGTAAGCAAAACATACCACCAACCAGCAATCGCTCACTGCTTTTTCGAATTAATGAACGCAAATTTTCACGCATAAAGTTCGCCAAGTACTCTCCAGTCACTGTTCGACCATTTGGCCCCAGATCAGATGTAACAACACCTTAATATAATCAATTGTACGCTATTTTAACCACTTGTTTCACTCTTGACTGCTGGCGATGACATTTAGCGGGGTGTGGTGATGATGGATGTCTCCAATTTGCCTACTGTGACTTAAGTTTTGGTTCACAATTACGCGTCCATGTTTCATCAATAGCCACAAATTTTGAGGAACCCTTCAATCATCCTCTTGCTGGTAACATGCGAGTAGCTGCGTCTTAATTAATTTACATGTTTCTCACTGCTCTGCTGACAGGAGGTATGGAACACACTGTTCGGTAGCCGTTATTTTTTGTAAGACCTTCGTTAAAATTCAGGGGACTAATGATTTCGTCATCCTGAATTCCCAAGTTAATTCTTCAAATATAATTTTCTCCAAAATTATTGTGAATATAATAAGTAAAGTGTAAGACAAGTCAAACTATCTTTAAACTCACCAACACTTATAAAATAAAGACAATATATATAATTATTGCCAAAGGGTTGTCTGTCAACGGTCAATTTCTTCCTATGCATTTTTCAATATTCAATGCTAGTTTGACCTTTACAAAACATTTGGGACCAAAGCGAAATTGTTCTTCAATCTACTGTAGAGTCTCCAAACACTCCCTGCAACTATGCATACATTCCTTTCAGCGTACGACAACATAAAGTTTCAATTTTAATAAAGGACCTTTGATCCAAGCGCGTAACGTGACCCAAACCAACATAATCAAACTCATCCATTTCAAACGTAGATAAATAGACACGTTCTATATAACGCTAGGTTTTATGCATCCTAGTGTGAATAGCAAACTTAAGGCTAACAATCCGTGCTCAAAACCAAGCCATCCATTATTTTATTTGGGAATGCAAGAGCAGTGTGGACTACTTTTTGGAAGACTCTGTGTGGTAACAAATCATTACCCAAAGGACCTTCATCACTCTCGGTGGAAATATTTTATTCCGGATATAGAGCCATCCCAGAATATTACATTGGGGGGTTGAATAGAAACAGGAAAACCAAGAGTCAGCTGTTTTGCGTCAGGATTACTAACCCTGGCGATGGCACTAAATAGTGGAGCTCATCAATATATCTGTACCTCTTCATTTTAGGTACGTATGCTCATTGTAACTTTACCGTGGAGAATAATGTATAACTAGTGAGTGCTCCAATTTGTGGTTTTAGTCGAACATTAAAAATAACAATAAGCAAACCATTGTTTACAACAATATACAACTCTGGAACAAGAATTTCCTAAACCATTATAGATGAATATACAACCGAATATTCACCAACACCACTATACACAAGCTCGGTACACTATTTTTTTTTTTAAATGCTAAAACATTTCTGATACAAAACAAAGCGTGGTGAAGATGGTATGGTAATACTACTGTATTTTATTTGTACTGAAATGGTGTTTAAATAAAATATGAAGGAATAGTAACACATTTTCTAAAATCTGACCTCATTGGTAGACACGTCGTCTAAGGCATTTGACTCGTGAAGTCTGGGGACATGATGACGAGTAAATCAGGGTTATAATCTCAGCCATATACTATGAGGTATATCTTTACTTAATGACTTCTCACTTTCTATTTACGAAAATGCAGGTACATTTCCTCTTAATTATACCCTCCAAAACCTGTAACTAATTGAAGTATATGCGAATAGACTATAGAGATAGTCAGACGCTGTATTGCTGGTGAAGGCAGATCCCAATCGGATGCTCTGTGGTGTTTCTTTCTAATAGGTATCTCATTTTCCCCCACACAAATGATAGTACATGTCGTTTATATTCAACTTTATTCAGCCCTACTCTATCAGTTCAAATATGCGGATGGATAGCCCAGAAAAATAGGAAAACGCGGGGCACACACACACATATATAATATACGTGTACTATGTAATTCAAGCAAGGATAAAATAAATTACGAGGGTTTGTCAGTATCATTAAATAATATAAGATATTTCTACGTAAATAGACTCTAAAGATGAAATTTGTTCTGCCTAAGAATAATATTTATTTATTACAAATCGGTGACCTGGTTATCCAGGAGTAAGGTGTTGGACTACTGGGCTGGGTGTCCGGGGTTCAATTCTTGGTCCCGGCACAGATTTGTCTGATTACCAAACCTTTCCTTTACCTCTGACAAGACGTGTATTAATCACAACTTATGAATGTGTGGAATCCCAGTCCTCCACCCTGGTTCGGATTCCACGTTAAACTGTAGATCCTTCATTTCATCTCATAATCACCTTACCATTTACACATTAGTGTAAGTGCGTATAACCTAAACGGGTAGTAAGACGCTGTGCTAGTAATAATAATAATAGTTATAGTAATAATTTATTACAAATTCGTGTTATTTTATTTGTGATGGATTTAATAATAAAATGTTTTGTTAATTATCAACGAAACTAAATTTCAAATTAAGAAAATAAACGATCACTATATATTCGAATACTCAATTCACTGTAAAATAACATTATCATTATTATTATTTAAGGCTTTTAAGACCAGGCAATTTATTGTATTTATTTAACTAGCATATTTAACAATTGTTAATTTTTCAGTTTAATCAAATTAGTGGTGGTGATAATAATTAATTAAATGAATTAAAGCTGCATTATTATAGAGAGGATAAAATATAGTTATTAGGCACATGTGAGAAATCAACCTTAGTGCACCTGACCTATTTGACCCCATTATTTTCAATCCAGCATATTACGTTTTGAATTAGATTTGTTTTTAAAATAGGCACGATACTTATAATTTCTTATACAAAATCAATTATCAAATTGTTAATTAAAAAAAACGTATATTTTAATGAAAAATCAAACATAATCGTTTACATTCTTAAAACAAGTCATTTATTATAAAATATCTGTAGATTCTTTAATATTTATCTTTTGTTTTAACTGCTCTGAAATACTTCTTTTTCTATTCCCAACTTTATCTCACAAACAAAAAAGAAGAGATTCATTTGAAGAGTTGAATTACTCCTCATTCCATCAAGAAGTTCTTTAATGTGTCAATACAATACAGTGATACCAATGCAAAAAGGATTGAATTCTTTAGCTCTGTATAAGCCCTCTCGTGATGAGTAATACATGGCCAAAAAAGCTTTTAAGCTTTCCTCTAATCAACCACGTAGAAACAAAAAAAAAAAGAGAGAAAGAATAGAGTGGGTTTTACAGGTAAACCCAGCATGAGCTTTTCACTCAAGTTTGCTTTCTAAACCACGATGGAAGTGGACTCAATTCGAATAGCAAGTACATCTCTATCGATGTGCTGTACTTTTTTTTAAAAAAAAGTGTTTGACTGAAGTGTTTCTCTGAAAAGCTAAAACATAAATTACTTTTACCAGTGTAAAGTTGGCTTGTTCTTTAAAGGTGAAAAATAAATTCAAAGGAAAGCGGTATATTTTATAAATTAGGTTTTATTTTTAAAGGGAACTTGATTCGAATATACTTGAGATACTTCTGTGGACATGATTAGTGAATTAGTTTATTTGATTATTTTCTCTCCCAGATAGAAAGGGTTCCGAATCTGTTTGAATGATGAGGAAATATGATATTATTACATATTTTAAAAGATGTGTGAAACTGTTGAAATCAATCAAGTTGTTGAATTTGGTAATCTGATTAACAAATATATTTTATTGATAAAGATGAAGTAATACAGGATATTTTCAAAGTAAAAAAGTATTTTTAACTTGCCAAATTTTTAATTTGAATATCAAAACGAGGAGATAAATAGATATGTTCTCAATATTCAGTAGACCAACAATTTTTGTTCGGTTGCACTTTGTTTATTTTTAATCAATTGTTTTATAAATACACAAGGATTATTTTGGGTATTTAAATAGGGCTTAGGTGGTATTGTACACTACCGGGTAGTTTACAAAACGTTTTTAATGGTCTAAAGCGGCACTATCACAATAGACTGGATTATAGATGGCGTGGAGATCAGAGTTTATAATCCTGTTTGTGTGTTCTGAGCGTGGCCTTCCACTCTCCATACCATGCAAATTCTGATACACCTCCTCTAAATTAATCCTCCTCATACCTAATACATTAACGTAAATAGCACATAACCGAACATGTAGTGAGATGTGGGGGTGAAAATAACACAAGGCTATTAACTACTTACTGTAAGAATATGTAATTTGGAGTGTAACTTTAGAACGAATGCACTATAATTAGTGGGAATAGGAAATGGAAAAACTACATTGATAAACCACATTAGATAAACCACCTCCAAAGGGCCCAGGTTTAAAATTATAAATAATTTTAAATAAACTAATTGTTTTTCCTAAAAAAAATATCTTACTGATAAACAATTTTAAATAAATTGAAACTATATTTAAAAATTTTGTTTAAAATTGTTATATAGTTAATATTTTACATGATAAATAATACTATGTTTTTATTTTTAAATTCAATTAATGTATGGGTAGTTTACTTACAACAGATTTTAGAAAATTTGAAATATTTCAAAAACAACTCTTAAGATTCTGTTTACAATGAGTACGATGGAACTGGCTTTCATCATAAGTAATAATTTGTTATTAATATTTACATATGTAAGTAACGTGCTGGTTATTTATATATTATGACTGATTTTTGAAAATTTGAGTTAGCTAAAAAATGTTTTTTCTAATAAAATCATACTCTATAAAAACTTCTTAATAGCTGTTTTTTAAATTTGTGTTCAAAGAAATTTATGTAAAATTGTGTACTATTATGTCATACAATTTATCTCATAGAATTTACTGTTCCTCTAAATAGTGTGTTACAAAACGTTGTGTTCATGAGTTGTAGTGACGAGGGGAAAGGATACCACGTTTATAGTTGAGCGCTTCAAAATCATTCTTAAATATATCTAAATGTGTCCTTCAACACTCAAATTATCATGAAAGTTTATCCATCTCTCCGACAGATGGCCGCTATTCCAACATGGTTGACATCCGCAGCAGTGAGGCTTCAATCACGTGATTCGATTTTATGAACGCAAATCCCTCTATTGAGAGATAGCAGCCCAGCTCTTCGAGATACGGAGAAAGGGGTGGTTTCGTTATGGGCCGGAACGATTAGGTGTCTCGGGTCGGCGCGTCTGTCTCCCAGTAATAAGACCATCAAGGGTAAACTTAACTTGTGTGTGTTACCAAACTCTTCATATCTTTAATCCGTTAAACTATCATCAACTAAGTCGGTCAATAAATGGTAATATCTTCATTCGCAAAGAAACTGAATAGAGGAAAATATCAGGAAAGATCAATGTGGTTACAAATCCATATGGGCGTAGTCATTGTGGCATACTGGTCATCATCATCATCATCATCATCATCAACAACAACTGTTTTCAACCTGTGGCTGGGTCAGTTTAGTAAAATGCCTCCATCTTCTTCTATTCTTCCACCATTCTTCCTCTTTTAATTGCTTCCATTCTTCTCCTCTAACTTGAACACTTTTTTTTAACTGCTCCTCCCATCCTTTTCTTGGCCTCCCCTGCGGTATTTTCCCAATATACTTAATTTCCAACCATTTATTTGGCATCCTTTCATTTTCCTTTCATTTTCTATCCTCATTACATATCCATACCATCTCAGTCTTGCTTCCTCTGCTATCTCAAGTACGTCTTGTGACCCCACTCTTTCTGGAATAACTTTATTCCTAATCTTGTTTATCCTCTTGACAGCTAACATGATTCTCACAATCTTCATTCTCACGGCCTCCACTTTTCTAGTCTCTCTTACATTTAATCTCCATGCTTCCGCTGCATATGTGAAAATGGGTACAAAGTACGCCCTATGAAACTTTTTCTTACACTTCAAGGGCACTTTTCTTCCCCAAAGTAGGTTTCTTAAACACCTATAGAACAACTCCCCCTTCTGTCCTCTTCTCATTAAATCATTTCTACTTCCACCTTTCTCATCTATCACGCTTCCAAGATATTCTACGTTCTGTATTTTTGGCAACTCTACTCCATTCATACTCGCGTACTGGTACGTTTTCTCTCTCTCTCTCTCTCTCTCTATATATATATATATCCCCTACTCTCTTCAAATACACCCCTACGCTCTCATAACCTGCTTAATTTATTATTTTATTATTTATTTGTATTTACTCCCACTTCAAGAAGGTAATTCGACCTTCACAATTGTGTTACATGGCTTTAACAGATGTATAGTTATTTTAAGATATGAATAATAATTCAATGATTTCAAATCAATACAGTTGACGAGTATTAATAGGTCAAACTTGCTATTTTTTACTTTTCCCATACCGTAGTTAGGGCAAAGTAATTAACGTATGGGACTAAAATGTTGTATAACTAAACATTCATGTTAGACGTACAGAAGAAAATATTTATAATATTATTATTTAATTATGTACACCTCATATGAATATCTAATTATACTATATTTCAGCCCATTTTATTAATAACTTTTCATTAATTATGATACGGAAAAAGCATAAAATAGCGGGCTAGAATCCTTATAACCCTTATATATCATTCTTTTAAACTTAATTTTAAATAAATTGAATTTTAGAAAATATTATAATCAAATATTTCGTAAGGAGTAAATGAATATAATAAATGCTAAGACTTAGATATTGTCGTTAATAATTGACAAATGTATTAGTTCAAATGAATTTAGTATTGAGGATAAATATCGTTATGATTAACACTTTTACAAGTTGTTTAGACTCAATTTTGTATGTTTTTCCTCTAACACACTTTTCTATTTAAAAATATTTTCCTTGACTATATTTAATACAGTATGAGTCAAATTGGTAAAACTAACAAACATGAATAATGTTACAATATTCAAACGATGTAAGTTTGTTTGTTTTAATATTGTTACATTATTCCTTTTTTCTATGTTATGAGTCACTTTCCATATTTCTCACAATCTAACTGTTATTTTATCCATTGTTCCTTTCTAAGTCTTTAATTTTAATTTTACAGTTCCATGAATATGATACTTAAAATCGAGTACCGAAACATGTTGGACAACTAAGGTTCCAGTAATCTCCATTATTATCTGGGACACTGAAAGGAGTAACGGGAACAAAAATCTCAGATAAGACTTAGATAGTTTTAAATATAAAAATAGGGTTAAAATATTTTAATAGAGTTATTTGAATACTGCGACTCTTACAATCCAAGCAATGACAAAATTTTGAATAGATACGTTTTAACTTATTGTTTTAATATGATTTATTTTCACTTTAGTTAAAAACTTATTTGTGAATTAATTGTGTGTTATGTCATGTTTGTTAGTTTGACCAATTAGACTCATATTATATTGAATATAGTAAAGGTAAATATTTTAAATATAAACGTGTGTTAAAGGAAAAACAAACAAAATTGAGTCTAAACAACTTGTAAAAGGGTTAAATCATATGATATTTATCCTCAATATTTAATTTATTAATTAAATTTATTTTTACTCATAGCTTTGTAAATTATTAACGACAATATCTAAGTCTTGGCTTTTATTAAATGTATTGCTTAAGTGTAAGAAATGGCGGTATCCTTAACTTCGCCATCTAAGTCTATTATTATTGTTATTATTATTATTAATACTAATAATAATAATATTATAACTCGTTAACTGTAATGATTTGAAATTATGGAATGACTATTTACACTTTATAAATTATACACTTGTTAAAATATAAAATAAAATTTTGATATTTGAAATAAATTTAGAGGGGGCTCACACTTTATATGTGTTATTTTATTATATATCTCTAATTTTATTTATTTCTACAATGCCCCCCTCGTAGTTAGGAGATTATTTTTATTTGTGTTTTTATATTTTCAATACTGCCTAAGGTTTTCGTGGAATTTTAGCACCACCTCACCCAGAATGTGCTCAAGATGACAAATTAAGACTATTATATTATTGTTTGTTTTAATTATGTCAATACTCACACAAAAGAGTATTTGAGGCTGATGCAGCTGTATTTTATTTATTTGTTTTATTTATCAACCCTTCCTTTACCCTTTAAGATAGCGATCTTACCTTGACTTATTACACAATGGTATAGATAGGGTCATAGTGTAATCCATCAAGGTAAGTGCTAACTTCCAGGATAAAGTGAGTGTATAAAGCACTTGATATTAAATGCTTAGAACATTTCTTGAAAACCAACTACAAAATAAGATATGACACAACATGTCATAGATATTAAATATTAACTAAGACGTCTCCTTAAATGTTGAAACTCATTTTAAATATTCAACTGTTTCACAATTCTAAAACTCTGGTTCGTTAATTCAAAAAATTGCTTGCCTCAAAATGGAGTTGAAAGATATCAACAGTGCTTTATGTCGGTGGTTTTTAACTTTTTTTACGGCTGATTATCATCTCATTTTTAAGCACTTATATCAAGTAATCAAGTAAAGGTGGCGACTGACTTTTAAGAGAAGAGACTATTGCACACGAGAATTTGTTAGTCAATGCGGCGTAACGAGCCGCTCAATGAAAGCGCACATGCTCCACCTGACTGTCGGTTTTATCTCGCAAATCTTTGATTTTTATATTACAAGTTAGTACAGGTGTATCGCCACACGGTCCGAGCACAATCATCAAGTCATCATTAGTGAAGATGCGTTGTGTGCTTCTAATAATTTGCAGCATGTATTTGCTCACGATGAAGGGGAACCAAAGTACAACATTATTATTTTGTTATTCAACAAGTAGTGTCTTGTTTCACAATTCCTGGCACAAGTGAACTAAGCAGATACTCAAAATTTGTAGAAAACATTAGAATGACATTTTATAATGACTACCAATTTCTTGAAGTTTCAAAATATTCATAAATGTCGCTCCACCATTAATAATATTTTATCTAGATAGGTTCGCCTGTCACCTTCATTTTTATCTTCTCTTATCTCTATTTAAATAACAACATCTTATTAAAATAACCTAAAACTTTGGACTTTTAGGTCCGATATTTTGGCTATAAGTGAGAGAAATTCTGAGCTTTGTCGAGCTGAGCTTTCGAAGTGACCTTTCGCCGCAAGAGCTTTTTAATGTAATGTTTGTCACTAGTATTACACTACATAGCTTGGCTCAAGCCAGCCGACGCCTTTAGAGAGTATTTTTCAGATTAATTAAAACCCTTCTCCCAAGACATACTAGTGTCTTATACTGATTACTTAACTTAGGGAGTATCAGTAATTTGTATTAAAAAACCTTCAAGCCTTGTTAGTAAAATGTGTTACATGTCAGGCTACAAAAATGAATACACACATTTTATCTTAGTAAAAACTCTTACAGATTTCAGATGTCACTTAGTAAAATTTATTTGTAGCTTAGGCATTAAAATAGTGAGAAAACACTAATTAAAATTAAAAAATGCATATATGAATGAAAAAACTTATAGTGAATTTGAAGGGAACGCGAGAAAAGGACATAGCAATTTTAATAGGTTTTTTTGGTAAAAAAATCTAATATTTCCGCAGTGGAAAAATGGAGTTGAATTTTCTTCACATGGTGAAATCAAAAGTTCTTGAATAACAGATATTAACATAGCAGCACTAGATAAGAAATTGTTTAAATGAAAAGAAAAGTCATTAGATTTCAGGACACCCTTGAAAGATATTCAGGTAATGTTGATATTACTATGTGAAGAAACTTAACTATGGGCTTCTACTGGAGAAATATTTGATTTATTCTGCCCCAGACAAATGATTTTATATAAAAACTGCAAAAAGGCTGGCCTTTTTACTCATCCCCTTTTACTCCACCTTAAAACAAATAACTAATAAGATACTTCCATTAGTGTTTAAAAAATATGGTATTATAAGGCCCTACTTTATGCTTAGATTAAGTTAACTTGGAGCTAAACAATACTGCGATTAATTAATTATTTTCATTTCAGCTAATAAATATGTTTTGAACCCATAGTAGTACGCTCTATACAATAAGCAACCTTACACTTTGGGTTGAATTAATTAAAAAATATATGTGAAAATGTTAAACTGCAAACTCTCACGCAGACTCGCGTAGTTCTGTCATTAAGGTGGAGGGTGGAGGAAACTACATTCTTGAACAAATAATATTTTATTTTTATGTTAGCAATTGAAAGTGTTCAATTATTTTAGGACAATTATAAGTATTTGTATGTGTCATAACTGCATTAAAATAATAGATAAAATGATTTTACCTTTAGAAAAACGGTGACAGTAATTTTACCTTGAAATTTTTCAAAATAATTTAATTTTGTAAATGATCAGATAATGTAATTAGTTCACTAATTTGTTAAATATTGATCCGTTTGCCTGACAACACAAGTTATAGCTAATGGTAGATCTGGGTTGAATTCACATTTAATACAAATTAAATCTCTAAAACAGATCTGCATTTTACCTACAAACCCATCTTTGAAAATATGATAATCAGCGTTTAACTTTCCCACATTGGTATGAATCAATTTTATTTTAATTTTCTTTTTTTTTACGAAAAAGTGGTAAATTAATACTCTGGTGTTTAGTTGGTAGATTCAATCAGTAACTATTAGGGGCTAAACTATTTGTAAGTATAATAATATTTCTAAATAAAATAATTTATTCAAAATTAGAAGAAGAAACATATTATTTTATACAGTCTTATCATGCCGCTAACGATTTTTTTTATTACTACGTCTTAATATCTGTCCAGGTTCTTCGTATCAATAAAAGATACTAAATCTAGTTTAATATATTCATAAGTTAGGTCATGTGATCTGTAGCTGTCAATGTTGACATATGTTATCAATACGTATAAAATAACATTAATAAAACAGACAAATGTTATCAATATTGATCAAAAATATTGTATTCTTATATTTTAAAACTTTTTTTTTGTAAAATTTAACAACAGCTTAGTTGGAAGAAAAGATCACGCTTAGCCATTAGTTTGTGAACTACATAACTCTGTATGAAACAGGAGAAATCCAAAAAAATGTTATCCTAATAATTTTTATTTAAATATTGTATTAAAAAAACATAATAAGTTGGTTTATTACGCCACAAGAGCACTTTTACAATACTAACTACGGATACTTCCAAATTCACCAGCACTGCTTTAATATTACTCAAATAATTAATACTTGACTTCAACTGGTTTCGAACCAAATTTTTCATCGGGGTTTTTGATTATTGTCTAAGTCACAACACCTTTACAAATATGTTCAATAAAACATTATATTCCACCATTAAAACATAGGACCTCCTGCTGTGCAGTACCTATAGCCAGTTACTATGGACTCTTAGTCCTTAAGAAACTCACCTATTTCCAAAAATAGGCTTACTTTCAATAGATAAAGTTTCATATCAAATATAATATTACATTAATTTATACCGGGTTTTCTACTTATATTTATTGATCGTTGTTCCAAGTCTAGAGAGTGTCGATGTGAAATTTCTTTATAGATGTGGTGAGTAGCCTGTTTACAGGCAGGGTGTTTGGAAACTCAACTCCCAAACTCCACAAATAGTTTTTTTGAACCAAAATTAATACGAAATATCAATACTTTTACATCCAGCAAACTCTGCTAATATTATTAAATTGTGCTAATAGTTTCGGCATACAGCGCAAGAAGAACAAAGCTGAGCAATCATATGTGTACAACATGTTGCATAGGAACTAGAAGCGCCGCACTTAACACCTCGACATCTTGGAGCACAGCAGCAGAAAACACCATTAATAGTCCATCTAGAATCGGGAATACGTTCTGAGTGTTATCATTAATGGTCCTACATCACAGAAAATGTTTGCCATTATTATATGTGCTGTGCTGCACACCTAATTCCTATGCAACATGTTGTACACGCATGCTTACACAGCGTTGCTCTCCCGGCGCTGTATGCAGAAACTTTGAACACAATTTAATGGTATTAGCTAAGTTTGCCGGATGTAAGTGTATGGGGATTTTCTTATTACTTTTGTTTCAAACAAATTATATGTGCAGCTGTTTGTGCGTTGAGTTTACGAACAACTTGTATTATAAGGGAGAGTGAGGTTCACTGGTGAGGCCAAGATATACTCCTAGTGTTTTACTGGTTACATACATTTGTTGAGTCACCTTAACAGTCATTATACATAATTTTAAACCCAAATTTATAAATTTTGATATAATCTGGCCCATTGACTGCTCATGTATAATATTACCTTCTATAGAGGTAATTCAACACCTAAAACGTATTATCTACATAAAAATTGTTTATCAAAATTGTATATATAGTGGGCTGCTTATTGCTCCAAGTGGCCAATTTGGATTAGAAATTAGTATATTCGATCCCACTCCTTGGTTTGATTAAATCAATAAAATCCATATTGTTCCACACATTTTAGCATTCCACACTGAAACTGCTTTAGTCTTTGCTGTTACCTAACTACTTTGAAATAGTATGCCTAATTATTTCACACTAATATCATCAAAATGCTTATGAACTTTTTTTTAGCATTCAGCCTTTAAGTTCAAAACTAAATTGATTTTTAAAAATCTATACAAAGAGTCAATGTTTGGCTGACTTTGACAAAATAATGACTATTCAGTTCCTTGATAAAAAAAAGTTGGTTAAATTATGGTTTTTGAATGTGTATTTCAGAAGCACAACATTGCGAGTATATGTTGAAAAACTTTGAAAAATCCTCATTGTTATTTCATACTGTAAACATAACAAAAAAGTTTTTAGAGTTTACTTACATAGTATTTTCCATCTAGATGGTCCATTCTGCCGTTCAATATAAACAAACCTTTCTTTATATAAAAAACACACACACTATTGTACGTTTCATTGGAGAAAAGTTTAAAGTTGTAGGAGGTAAAGTAAAAGAAAAGTTTATGTATTGTTTGCAATGTATGGTACGCTATCTCTAAACAAACATATGAACATCCCTAGTCACGAACCTCTATGCGCAAACACAAGTAAAATCCTATCAGGATAAATTTAAAAAATGGTATTTCATAAAAAGATATCATATAATTAAAAAAGTAGTAAGAAGGTTTATAACAAAATGGTTTTGTGTTTAATTATTATGTTTAACAACATGAATAATACGTATGTGAATGGTGTTGATGCATTACCTTAAAAATTACCCTTCTAGCGCTGTCCCATTAAATTAGTTAGTATATAAAAATGTTATTAAAAAATAAATGACATCAATAGTAGATGTTTCTAGAAATGAAATTTTTATTGTGTAGTCAAAGAAAATGTTATTTAAAAATTCCAACTTGAAATTTTAATGTTTTGTAGTTATAATTTTTTTTTTGCGAGCCATTTGACTAGACATTTGTGAACTTTCTAGGGCCTAATATGTTTAGACGGTATCCTTAACTTCGTAAATTTTTTGATATTCTTATCTTAGCTCTGACAGACTATGTCCTGGTGAATATTAATGAATATTACTGCTTCAAATAAAGATCATCAGATGTTAAATACCAATTATCATACTTAGGAAAAAAAAAAAGCTAGTTCATATTTCCTGCTTGTTCAAGTCACAGGGTTTATAGTAAAACCAAGATATGAGATTTTTGTGCAAATCTAGAAATCATTTTTTTTTTAATTAATAACTTAACCACTTTTTTCATGACATCTGGAACTTTGAGACAAAACCAGCAATACAATCAACTATTAAATTTAAATATTTATAGATTTCACCTTTTCTATTGAAAATTTGGAAAGTTTGGTATAATAACTTTTGAAAAAAAAAATATTTTGTTTAAAAAATATTAAAATTGATTTGATAAATCTAAAGGAGTCACAGTATGAAAAAAATATCACTTTTTAAAATTGTGACTTTTCATATGAATATTTTATAAATTTTGAATTTCTTATCTCACCCATGATATAATAGCTTTCATTTATTATTTTAAATAATTATGTTAATCGGTTGGATAAGTGCTCAGGGAATCATTTTAGGAGCAATCCCTCCACATATTAAATAAATACATATGTTTTTATGTGTGCGTATATGAGTGTGTGTGATAAATTGATTATATACATATATATATATATATATATTCCATTCACCGTAGGAATTGACTTCTGAAAGGTCTTTTTCCCTACCATAAATCTACTATATAGTAGGATATTGGTAGGAAAAAAGACCTTTCAGAGAGTAATTCCTACCGTGAATGGAAAATATATATATTTGTATGTATATGTAGGTCACCTTTGTGGTTTAGGGGTCATAGGTTTGATGCCCGATACTCCCATAAGGATGGTTCTGGAAAGGGGTCAAAGACATCCTCGTGAGGACAAATGAGGATCCACTTGAATAAAGAAGTAGTGAGTCAAGTTTAAAAAACTGAGATTAACGACTGGAGGGTTTGTAGTGCTGACCACATGATATCCTCTATCTGGAAATGTTGGCACTATCATATATAATGGTAGTGGCCACTAGGTTGGTATAGCTCGCTTGTAGGCTCGCATCATGAAGTTTATAGATAGAAAATATCTATATCCTATATGTATATATATATATATCTATTTATATACATGATATTGAGGTTAATAATACTCGTATGTAGTGTGTGTCCTTCACAAACCTAGATCAAACATTTTCCAAAATTTAAAAATGTGAAGTCAAGGGTTATATTAATGAATACTTGTTTCCTTCTTGTAAGCATGTAGCCAAGACTACTGTCAATAGCATTAGGGCTATGATGGGGCCTCTCCAAACAAATATAATGTAAGGAAGGCCTTAAGAGGGAAGGAAGGACTCGTCTAACAGGACAACCCAAATAAGGGTGTGATGAGTCAACACAATAGGGTAAGTGTCTATATCCCTCCACCATCTTTTATCCCTCACCCATAAGCCAAACTAATAAAAAAAATTCCCACTAAATAAATTACTTGAACTATTTAACCAATTTCTACTTGATTTATTAAAACCACATATATCTACAAACTTATATACATTAAACTACACTAATTTAATAGAGATGGAAAAGGTAGGTTTTAGTATAAATGTGGCTGCGTTTAAGAGGTCAGGGAAGGAAAGAATTCAGGAAAAAACCCGAAGTGCACCTATCCAGAATTTTAAACTTCACATCTTGTCAAGGCTAGCAAGACTAGATGAGCTTAACATTAAGTCTGCGTTCCCACCTATTCAGATCCATACAAATTAATATTGATTTTTTTCGCTTTGGATATACGTAGACTATTTATCGAATAATTCCAATAATTTGAATTTATAGAAGTAGGTCATTTTTTAAGTACCATGTCTTACTTGCAACCCGTTCGTGTTGTATGCCTATATACTAATTACGCTAGTAGTATCAGGAAATAGTAACATTGTATTCAGAGGAAATGTACCAGCATTCATATGAGGGGAAAATGGAAAGCAATTTTTTATAAAATAGCATGAGTACACCCAACCGAGATTCGAGCTTCGATCTCCCCGTAATCAACAGTCTAATCCACTTTTAGAGTAGCATCTTAGACCATGGCGCCACCGAAACGAGTTATAGAATAATTACAATTTAGAGCTATTTTTCCCTTGACACTCTCACTTTCAAACTATGTTTTACTTGTTTTTGGCAAAGGAAGCTCTTCTTCGTTAGTTGGTTGTTGTTTTAATATTTATAACATTTCAGAGCTTTTATATAAATATTCATTAATATAGCATATGACGAACATTAGCAAAACTCATTAGTAACTGGAGAAGCTTGCCTATGTCAGGCACATAGGCGGCTTGCCAAACAGACCTTTGTATTCATCTAGTAAATAAAAAAAATATAATGTGACTAAAATCTAAAGTTAAAATTGACAAACTTATAATAGTTTTCTGCTAGCTAAGAATTTCTTAAAATATCTAAGTAAACAATACTGTGCAGCTCGTGTTGTATATTAGGTAACACGAGGACGTTCAAGAATAATTTAAACCATGAAATAATAATAATAATAAGCTGTTGACAAGAAAACCACATATGTGATTATGCGGACTAAGTACGAGACTCCTCTAGTAAGTTTTCTAGTGACGAAGAGGTTGGATTCAAATATAAACCAGGTATATTGATGGTGTTTTACCCAAAAATGTTTCCCACTGTCCTTCCATTCAAATTTTGGTATATTTTCTCTAAAATTTCATTTCTCAACCCCCTCTTTCTATCACCAGTAAAATGTATGCATTCCGAAATCGTGTTGGGGAACATGTAAGAGTAGCTTTGTTATAATAATAATAATAATAATAATAATAATAATAATTATGATGATGATGATAATAATAAAAGCCTTTATTTATCTGACTAAGTTAAGGCGTTAGCCTTCTCTTCCACTTACCAATGTTGAATACAACATACACTATCACATTAATTGAAATATAATTTAATAAAGGAGTATTCAAATAAGTATAAAAACATTTGCACAGTCATTCATACACTCTTTTAAAGTTCAAGTAGTTTCAAGAACTCAGTTTAGCTTGTTAGACAAGATAAATTGCTTAACCGCGCACTTGAAGGGAAGTCTAGATGTTAGATGACGAGTAGACTTATCTAGTTTGTTCCAAACCTGTGATTCCAGTACAGTAAAAGAACGAGCATATGTTTGAGATCTATGTATGGGAATACACATCTGTAGAGTGGATTCTAATCTAGTGGAACGGGTGTGTTTATCCTTCAGAAATAGTAACCGTGAGGAGAGGTATTGAGGCAGAGATGTCGATAATATTTTACCAAGCAATACTAATAAGTGTAGCCTTCGCCTTTCATTTATTCTTAAACAACCCAGTTTATTAAAATACATATAAATATTATCATACCGTTTTAAGTTAAATATGTATCGAACACATGTGTTTTGTAGTCGTTGTAGTCGTTCTGCTAGATCGTCTCTTAAGTCATTGTATACTATGTCGCAGTAGTCAAAGTGTGGCATTATTAAGCTCTGGACAAGGAAAACTCGCACATTTTCTGGGAGAAAATTCTCCAACCTACTCAGTGAATGTAAGCAGTCATATACTATCTTGCAAATCGAAGTTACCTGATCTGTCCAATTAATATTTTCATCAATAATCACACCAAGGCTTTTAGTCATTGTTGTCAGTTGTACTGTGGCTACTCCTAATCGTATGTCAGTAAGCAGGGAATGGTCTACACTCAGAAGTAGTCTGATTGTTAATTTTAATGAAAATGTATATTTTAATTCTTGCAAGGGTTATCAAATATTGTATCTAAAATAAGGTATTTATTCAAACACTAATTAAAATCATTCAATGGATCTAAGAAAATGCATGATATTATTATTGATATTGATTGGCAAATCTATAAATATTTAGGATATTTTGCTATCACCCGAATGTTTACAACAATAAACAAACAAGAAATTAATAGAAAACGTAAAGAACCTTTGGAAATTGTATGATAAGCTTATCCATCACGGTGCTCTTCCAGCTATAAGAACTAAGCTGCTTCATCACTTGAAATGCACGTAAATTCCACCCTTAATATCCTCGCAATATATTCTTGTGAGGCTTCCTGCATTTTCAGGTCAGATTAAGGCAAGAAAGTTTACTATAAAACCCCTTAACCTATTTGAGGGTGAAACAACGAAATCCTTTAAATTCTAATATTTTAAACTTAGGAATCAACAAGAATAAATATGAAAAATCTTTGAGCTGCCAAATACGCGTTTGAGCTTATCCTATTATTAAACGTAAAAAAAAAAGTTTTTCTCATAAGCGCATATGCTTTTTATAACATAAACTTTATTGATATTTCCTTTTGGTAAGTGGTTAAAGCTGTCTACTACATTCCTGGGATAGTTTGTCTTAATTCTAGATAATACTGACGGAGATAATACTTTAGTGCTGGATATATAGTAGGGCTGTAATATATAACAGAATTTTGGTTATATGAAACCTTTAGAAAATAAAAGTATCGATCGTTGTGTTCAACCTTGATAATAGTTGACAATATTATTAGTATTAGTTCATTGGTATTGATATTATCTACTATAATTCAGTATCAGATCACATTACACTACACTGAGTATTGATATAAGAAAATTGTTTTGGTAATTTTTATTTGTGTCAAAAATATCTATTTCCTATATGAATTGGACTGTATTAGTTCTACCGTTCGAATAAATTGGTTTGTAAGTTGAGCCAATAACCTGTTTCGGTGACCACATGATGTAAGTCGCTACTCTTGCAATATACTATATTGCCATTGATAGGGAGATCGTGTTTCGAATCTGGTCAGGTTTACTGAGGCTGTTTTTTTCTAAACGGTTTATCACTCTCTAGACATGCAAATGTGGATGCACGTCATCTAAATTCAACCTTCTCCTCCTTAACACATTAGCGTAATTATTAATACTTACATTTATAACCCGAATGGGTAGCAAGACGCAGTGCTTGGAATAAATCACATCAATAAGCTAGAGATGAAAAAAATAGTATTTAGATCCAATGTACCCGCATTTGCGTGTAAAGTAAAACCACCCTCAATACACTCATCAGGGAAATGAACCCTGACCTCTCTGTATCTAGCACAACAGACTACATGAGCCTGACATTTAATCCACCGATGTGTATTAGAGAACGTTTTTTTTATTATTACAGTATTGCGTATTACTACGTGCTCATGTTATAGACCTACGCATATATGATAATTACTCTAATGGGATAAGGATGAGTAAGAAGCCATTTTAGAGGTAATATATCCACATTTGTGTAGAAGTAGATGGGAAATTAATTTAGGAAAAACCACCGTAAATGGGTTTGACCAGGATTCGAACCCCGATCTCCCCGTCTTCAGTAATCCTGTCTAACTCAAGAGTGACTCCTTATACCATTCAGTCACTGAAGCGGGTAGAAACATGTTAGATACATACCTACATAAAAGTAGTATATAATTTTATATACATGTATGTCTACTTCTAGTTGCATCATATTCCTTACGGTGGACAACTGGATATGTTGGCTAAGTGTCAAACTCATCTAGTCCTATTTTCCGGTGACAAAGAGGTTCTTCCCTTTAAAGGTTGCTCACTCTCTCTCCACGTAAACTCGGGTGGATTACCTCTAAATTCTACATTTCTGAACCATACTTCATTAATGTAATTAGATGCAGATAGCTTGGACGGGCTATTAAAACGGGACGAAAAATCAAACTTATATTAAGAGTAGTTCGTCGGCTGTGGTCGAGCTTGGCTGGTATTTACTAATAAGCTGTTCCTTCCCTGTCCGTGCCAGAGACACTGATGTTTGCATCGGTTACCTACAGGTGCTTGGGGTGGCCCTGTGGACTGGTATTTCTCCGTTAAGACTACTTTCGTTATAAGTAATACACAGGGCTGGGCCGAAAGCCTACGTCGCAAGCTCCGCTCGTGGCGGCAGCCCAGAAATGGGTTGGAGTCAGTGGGGCAGTGAGATTAAATGCCGACTAATGATGGCGTTGGCAGCGTGGTGAGGTCCGGGCCTTTGAGTCCGGGATCCTGGGGTTCTAGGCTTTTGAACCTCGGTTCTCGGGGTTCTGGATCTGTGAGCCTGGGCCTCACCATTCGTGCGGTGAGCCGTTTTAGAACTCCGGTGCTAGCTCGGACATTTAGTAGTGCATGGGCTAGAACATGGGTGTCTCCACTCATATGCACGAGGAGTGGGGAATTACTTTCCCACGCACAATGTGTGGAATCCCATTCCCCTACACACGGAAAGGGTGGAGATTGTATGGTCGCTTCTGTGAGTGGAAGTAAATAGCTCCGGTTACCACCCTGGATAGGTGGAAGGCACGTAGTCCCCCTGTGTCGGTCCAACCAGTGAGTGACTGGAAGGAGACGAGTTAATTCTCGCCTTCCAGGGTATCCGGCCCGAACCGGATCATCCCACCCTTCAGGGTGCGGGGGTTGGAACTTTTTTGGTACCGACCTAGAAACTGCCCTCGGCCACAATGTCAAGGGGTGTTTGGCGCCACTTAGTGCTGAGACCATAGTACGTTAAAGCCAACGTTATTTCTTTCCCTTTACTATCCATTTGACCAATCACACATACAATATGTATTGAGAAAAATTGGGGGCATTGACTTAAAATGGAATGTTTGATAGTGAATGGGAAGAAACAACAATAATGTATTAGTACAGTCTCAAAAAGTTAAGCTAACCATGGACCCCATGACGGTGAGTACGCGTACTAGAAGTCAATCTCGTCTATTCTGGTTTACTGGTGACGAGAGATTGAGGTTATAATCTCAGCTGTATGCACTTAAGATAGTCTTTCTAAAATATTTATAGACCTTCCTTTTCCTCGATCTTACTTCTGCATCCCTGCTCCTAAGTGTATTTAAATATTTTAGGATGGGAATCACGACACTGATCAAAATGAAAATATTGTTATATTTAGATAGTTTCCATTAGCTTAAATCAAGTGAAAGGTAAAATAATTCCGTAATTTTTTTTAAAAGAAGTAAAAATTAGTTTGACTTGTGGGAGAAGGATAGGAAATACCGGAGGAATATGTTGTGTTTACTAATAATTCCCTAGAAGTGGCGTTGCGTAACTATCTTTTTTTTGTATGAATTGTTCACTTTGAGAAACTAAAATAAAATCTAGCATATAGGTACCGATTTTTATGAAAATAAAATTAGAAATAATGCCACTCTGTATCAGACTTTTTAGCAGCCATCTTAAAAACATGGAACCTAAATGTCGTATTTTGCAATTATCTTGAAAAACAATAATTATATCAAAATCTTTAACTTTTTAAAAGTTAACAAAGACCAAATTCTCTATAAAAACTGTCTTCTAAAGTTTATTTTACATCTTTGTAAGTTTCTTGAAACGATACAATAAATGATTGATACGGAATACAACCAGTTGCTTTGGCTAAATTATGCTCACTGTATTTGTATTATAGTTCTTAGTTATTAATTAATTAGTTAAAAACTAAGAGAGAAATTATTATTCAGTATATTAATTAAAATAATAGTATTATATATCACATTATATTTTTATATGTCAGACAAGAAAATTTAACTACGATAAAGAATACATTAAGGTAATTTACAAAACAAAAGTACAGAAAAAAGGCTCAATCACTGTCAGCTTCATAGAACTAAGAACTTATCCAAAACGGCAGCTAAAAGTACATTTGCCGGTTTCCACCCCAAGGACTCATAATTTGGAATATCTGGGTCTGAAATTAAGTACTAATCCCAGATAAAATCTCCCTGAAATGCTGCCCACCTCATGTGTTGCTAAAGGATTTATTTTATTGGAGAAAAATATCATAGTGGTCTCTGCGTTTACTTTAAAACTCTGTCTTGCCTCAGCAATGTCGTGGTGTTTGCTGGTTTTATCATTAAATTAGATCACAAATCACTCATTATCTTTCAACATCTATGGAGCTACTTTATGTTTACAGTTTATTTAAAGTAATGATAGTGTAATGTCATCAAAACAATTCCAAGTTCCCCAAGATGAGCGTTTACCAAAAAAGAAAAATGTCACACCTAGTAAGAGGGTAAAACCGCTGTAAGACAAAAGATTTTTTAAGTAATCGGCTGTGTCCTACATGTTTATTTTCTTGCATATTGCCTGCATGCTTTCAACTGTATTTTATTAGATAAGAAATTGTTGAACTGCTTGATTTTTTGGACTCCCCAATGCTTTTTTCATGCCTGAAACCTTTTGTATCATACGCATGTGTTCATCTAGGATTATTGAAACAGAATTTTTTCATTGCTAGGTTCCAGTGTCCCATAAAATTGTTAGTCTGTTGCAAAAATCTGTTCTTCGAAGTAACCTGCTGATTGTGCCAGCCAGATTGTGAATAGCCATTGGACCACTGAAATTTTAAACTGCTTTATCAATAGCTACAACTTTTTTTCAGTAAATGCTAAAAAAAATTGTCTTTTTCAGTGAGATTCAAATTTGAGCTATTTCTTTCATCTTCAATATTGTTGGGATAACCTCAATTTCTGAAGAAGAAAAAATATTTAACATCGTGTGAATCATACATTTCACAATGGTCAGACAACTTGAGCTTGGATGTTACATCCGGAGCCCATCGAAAATCAGTAAGAAATGCATCAGCTCTGAAAACATTTTATTCACTCTGGTTACCGTTTTAATCACTTAGAATCTTTCTTGCTTCATTATACAAATTTTAAAGGCATTTCCTGTGGTTCTTTGCCTCTAAAGCCAGCATGTCTACAGGACTAAGCTTAGTTAAAAGACTACTGTGTCGAGTTACTATAATTGCTTCTCTAGCATGAACATTCAGCCCTATTGTTTTAGCCTCGCAAAGATCAGATGAAACACGTATATTATTACAGAAGCAACACTCGTATTCTTGTTTTGAAATGTTTGAATGGGTGTTTGATCCGGTTATTTCATTATTGTCCAACTGGCTTGGCTGGTAATCAATTTCAAAAGCATTTTTTCACATCGCTTTACAACTCTTTATAACTTTTTACTAGTATACATGTATCTGCCTGCCTTATTACACATTTATTATTGCTTTACAAATGTGTTTGCAACATTCTCTCCAGCAGTCATACGTGGAACACTAAAAGGCAGTTGACAAATTATCTACTTAATTATTTTACAGCTTACAAGCTGCTTAGTATCTCACCCCAATGTATTTATGTTTTGTGTTCCCAGAACATGTGTAAAGAAGCTTATTATCTGTCTGGTTGTATATTCATAAACCCCCATTCGTTTCCTGCATAAACGTATTTTGGAGATTTTAATGAAATACTAAAGTGAATTTTTTGTTGGGCATTTACTCTGTTTGTACGATCTCATATTAGAATGTCAGAGAGAAAAGATAAATATTACAAGTTTGTACAGAAGAAACTGAAGGAAAACTCCACAAACTTGGGGTGGTATTCATACTAAACCATTTAATTGCGATATTGTATGAAAACTGTTAATATTACAAAAAATCTATAAGAATATGTTTTGTACACAATGTTATATTATTTACTATATAAATAACCTTGATACGATGAGCGGTTTTCGAGATAATTGCAAAAAATTGATTTTGCGCGACATTTTTTCAAGATGGCCTATGTAAAAGAACTTGCTCAGAGTGGCACTATATCTTATTTTATTTGCCGAATAAAACTATACCATTAATCCACATTTCATGTTAGTATCAAAAAGTGAACGATTATTATGTTTAGCAACTCCATTATTATTTGGGTATCTTGTTAAATAAGTTCATCTCTCAATCCCTTAGCTTACTGTTTGTTTCGGGATGTACCATTATAACCCTCATGTTATTAACAGTAGTCTGGCTTACGATGGTTTCACAATCTCCCTGAATTGAACATGCGGGAAAATATCTTCTAAATGACATCTTCCTCATCACTACTACATTAGTACTATTGAATTAAGACAATTATAGTATTACGTAGTGTAGAAAAAACAATCCCTGGCAACAACCAACAAGCCATTACTGATTGTATCAAATAACACTCTGGTGGTGGCACAAATCTATATAGGGTATTTAGGTTGACCTATTCCAATCACGACTAGGTACGTTACCTGATTAGAGGCGTATAAGTATTCGAAATTGAATACTTTAATGCAAATAAAGGGGAAGCAATATGGTGGTTAACCAAACACAGGTGGTCGGTAAAGTAAATAATATTTCATAAATGGTATTCCGACTTTTTAGAGAGTAGAATATTACATTTACTAAATTAGGGTACAGCCAGGGCCCCCACGTGGGCGGTGATGCCGTTGCCATGGCAACGGGTACTGTAGGTCAGGGGGGCCCGCAAAGCAGCTAGTTAATACCAGAGAAGAAAATTTTAAAGCTGAAGTAGCTTACGGAGCTTTGTATTTTATTTTATTTGACCTCAAAACAAGATTTGAAGCAACCAATTCACTAACTAAACTTTTCAGTTCGATTTATAAATTCAACTCGTTTGAAGAAAGTGATTTGTAGTTTAAGGCTACAAAAATAATCAGCACTTACAAAAACTATTTATCAGTGAACTTTTTTAATGAGATTTTGCATATAAGACATATTTCAAACGCAGTGTTTCAGCCAAATTCTTAAAATAATCCGTTACAATTACTTAACTCAATCTATGAAAAACAATTGGAACCAGTTTTTATGAATGTTTTTATTGCCCTAAGAATGTTTGGTATGTTTCCAGTAACAGCTGCATCAGCAGGAAGAGTATTTAGTAATCTTGGAAACGTATTGGATACATGGCAACGCCTATCAATAGGCGAAGAAAGACTTAACTCGCTGGCTGTATTGGCCATTGAACACCGTCTTGCTTCAAGCATTGACTTCTGAGATGTAATTGATACATTCTCCATGATGAAAGCAAGAAAAATTTAAAATAATTGATTCATGTTTGTTTTTCAATATGGACACTTATACTTTTTCTATTAAGTATTATTAAAGTTTGAATTCTATTTTAATGAGTTGCTTTGATTTTTAATTTCAATTGTACTAATACAAATAACATTTTGATTTCATCTCATTAAAACTTTATGTTTATGAACCTAATGTTTATGTTTGTTTATTTAATGCTCTTTGACCTAAATGTCTTGCTTATTATATGGTAAATATTATATGTCACTCTTATACACCTATATGGAGTATGTCTTAGGATTAAATTGTGGAAAATGCTTCAAAATTTAAAAAAAATCTGTTCAAACATAAACAGTTATCTACAATAATTATGTTATTGTGGAAAAGGGTTCCCACAAAGATTATTTTGGATTATAGGAGGGAGTAATGAGCCCGTCATAACAGCTGGCAACGGGGCCCACAGATCGATGTGGGGGGCCTTGGTACAGCTATATTTTCCAACTGCTCACAATTATACAACCTCTAGTATTTTTCAATGCGTTTTACTATTTGTATTTAAATTACGGCAGTGGTATTTATGTGAGTAAGGTATAATTTAGATTAATTGTAGGCCTACTCAAATTTGCGTAGAGAGAGAGAGTATAAGGATGTTTATAATAAGATTACCTTAAGTACATCAAAACTGTATTTGAACCTCAACCACCCAAATACTGGTAAACCAGAATAAATGTGCCTAGCATTTAGAGCGCGTGCCGACCGACGTGAGGAAAGCTAGTGCTGGAATAACTACCAGAAAAACGCCAGCCATATTGTTCAAGTACGACCACATAGCTGTTTGTACGGCCAAAGGCAACCAGTATAGCCGTGACGTAAGCTCCTAATTTAATTGTTATTTGTGATAGGCATATTATCCCGTGTCCCTTGGCTCTAAGACTCAAATAAAATTCCTAAAATAAAAAGTAGAGAAAGCGATATTAAGAATTCATAATGTCAATAACTTGAAGCAACTTAAAATTTAGTTTCAGGACAATTCCAATGATTGCGAACATCCACATCGATGGCCACGCGTGTCAAGGCGTCACTTTTTTCTGGTTGGTTTTTCCAGTAACGGGGAATTTGGGGTCTCGGATCGGGGCTGTGTGTACTTAAATTTATATTTTGAGTTTAGGAGCCCCGCCCCCACCCTCTTCTTTTACACGTAAACGTGGTTATATTTCGTTTGAATAATATCTTTATCATTCCTATACAAGTTCTGTAAATATGTGGATAGCACATACGTGTAGTAAGACGTGGTGCAAACAAAAATGAGGTTGTGACAATAAAATCTTGACTAAACCAATAGATGTAGTTTTGTTCTTTTCTTTCCGGTTCGTAAAAGCCGTAGTAAACGGAGGGTGGGTATATTTGTATTGTGTATTTACCAGAACTAGCCCCCCACTCTCCTCCTCTTTTCTTCCCTTATCACACGTATTCGCCGAACGCACCAGATGGGGTTCACGGAGATGAGATGGACCGTGAAAATGACCTCTTGTATGGTTATACTACCCGCGCACCTGTTCTACAAACTAGGTTTAGTTGAATGGGACGTGACTGGAATGGTTATATAGAGAGTTCTCTTTCTTCTCCTACCTCCCGCTGGGCGTTGAAATGGTTTGGTTGGAAGACGAGGAGAATAAGTACGCGCAAACCGTCTCGTTGGCTTTCACAGCTTCTAGAAGAGAAAACGTGGAGAATATTTGTTTTCGCGTAGTTTGGATTTCGTTCTTCGTGCTTGGTAGGCTATAGAAAAACAAACGTTTATTTCTATAAACTATTTAACATTTACTTTCTAATTACGGGAAAATATGGAAATTATACAAGTATTTATGAGAGGGAACTGAGAAATAATTTAGGAAAACCATCTCAGTAAGCCCGGCTGGTATTAAAATCACGGAAAATGTTAAATGGAGAGAAAGATTCTTTGCGCACGTGCCTACAGGTGCGGATTATATTACTAAAAGATCTAGGGCAGTATAAAAGTTTGCTTGGTGCTTAAACAAGCCCTATTATAAAATATAACTTACATTCAACTAAAAAAAATTCCCTCAGATATGGGCACGTGGACAAAGGAGTTAGTCTCATAGTTTTTGGTTTGTTAGTGCTGGATAAATGCTCGGTTGGAACTCGCTTAAAGTACTAAAGTATTTTTTATATTGATTCTCTTACAAATGCTGCTACACTTCATCTATATTCCTGTGTTTATAAAGTCCATGTTAAATAGTTAAATATTTACTATGGTTAATAATATGATTATTTTATTCCTTAAGCCTTCAAATTACACCCTGACACGGGAATTGAACCCGATACATTTGGTTTAGTGGGGGCTCAATTCAAAGAATATGATATTTAGTTGTCGCTAAAATCTTACTTATCAACTATAATAGCTTGGTAATTATTTAATCCTTATATTTATTTTCTTATGATATATCACACACTTCCTACCTACCTTCAGTTATTTGACATTCCGTTTAATCTAACATATCCCCATGACGTGCAATTTATATTGTTGTGCAGTATCCACATGCATATTATGTTCCCACTACCATCGTTACTTTGTTCGTGAGTTACATACCTCCATGGTTGTATCTCTGTTGGTCCGCCTTCGTGATTGTTTGCACTGTACTCGTTCATACTGTGACTGAGACTTGCATTTTTCCATTAATGTAATTTTACTGTGTGAGAAATATGGCAAGTTAAAAGATAAAAAACTGTTTCTTTCAATTGAAGAAAAACTTCAAGCCTTAAAGAGAATATTTACTAACAAACACTAAATCATACCTATTCTACACTTCTATTTACAGTAATTTGGATTTGTTTCTCTGCCCTTCCCCCTCCTTCTTCGCGTGTTTCCGGATTATCCGACATTTCGGTAAACCGACCACCTGTTGATTCCATTTAGGTTGTATTGTTAAGATTCTACTGTATATGTATCCTATCATACTTATCTCTACTCAATTATTGAAAATATTTGGATATACAAGACGGGTAGTAAGACGTAGAACACGAGAAAAATATTTTAACAAATTAAGATTATATATGCTGTAATTTTTTTATTGCAATATACAGGGTGTTTCAATGACTCTCGGCCCCTGAGTTCCTTCATATAACTTTCAAAATAATGGGCGTGATTCAGTGAAACTTGCTACGGACATACCTTGGTGTATGAGAAACATAATTATTCCATTAAAGTTGGCGCCATTAGCATCAAGGCATGCCTGCACACGCCTCTTCATGTTATTGAAGGTATTTACCAACACATTGGGAATCACAGCCTCAATTTCCCGCCAAATATTTTCTTGCAGTTCCATGGGAGTCCGTGGATTGTTGCGATACACTTTCCCTTTCAGCATGCCCCAAAGGAAGAAATCCGCTGGGGTAAAGTCGGGCGACCTCGGTGGCTAAAGTCCTGTAGATACGAAACAATCTTCAAAGGAGATAATTTCAGCCATAATGACATTGGAGGCGTGGTAGGTGGCACCATTCTGCTAAAAATAGCCCGTACGGAGTTCTTTGTTGTCCAACTGATTCACAAACACATGTAAGATTGCGGAATCCACCGTTGTATGGAAGAAGATTGGGGCCAATAATGCGGCGCCGTGACAAACACACCACACCCAAACTTCTTCATCATGGAAAGATTTCTCATGCAAGATGTCCAATTATGATATAAAAATAATAATTCTAACGGTTACAAAAGTTACTTTAACAATTTTTATTCTTACACACATCAATTAATCTGATCTTACTGTTGCTGTAACTTTTGATTGGTAATATTAATAAATTATAATTAATTAATAATCTTAGTAAATTTGCGATACCCAAAAATCTAATCAAGATTATTGTCGAATGTACTGTATCGTCACTTCCCCTTCGCTCTAATATGTAGAGGAGGTAACGATAACTATTACACAGTAAATGTATAACAAGGTAGAGACTGGGACATATTTCATAAGATTAAGAAGAATAAATAGGTACAATAATAGGTTTTTTATAAAAACATAAAAAGGTGATATAGGGTTACAATTGATAAACAAGATTAAATGCAGGACCAAAGAAAGATAAACAGTAATAAATGTCCGTTAAATTGGTTAGGGAAAACATGTAACTATTAGAAGTATAAAGGAAAACATTAAGTTTTAAACTGACAAATATAATAGGATTTAACAACTCCAAAAATATAAGAGCTTCCCGTAGCACGGGAGAATACGTGTCCAAGATGACACGGTAACAGTCGAAAGGAAGTTAAGCTGATAGAGAGTATTGGATTCCAAAACAGTCGGGCTAGCACCAGCATACCACCCACCAGAAGGGTTTAAACCGATAACATGGTGAATTAATTACTAATAGAAATATAACTGCAAATTCTTTAGTTTTAGAGTTACTAAGCTAAATGTCGGCCAAGCTAACTAGCTTGATTTGAAATTAAGGAAGGTCCCATAGACAGACTAAATAATAAATGGTAAGAGGACGGTCTGTCGATTATATTAGCAGATGGCAGGTGGCAGATGGCAGATGGCAGGTGTCAACACAAAATTGTACTATGGCCGGTCCTTTCCCAGTGGGTACTGCCAGAGCACTCAAGAGTACATTTATATCATCACCCACTCACTGGAGTATACATCAAATCCAGTACACGCTAACTTTAAATACTTGAACAAATGAGGTGCCAACAAGGGGCAAATGAAAATACTATCTGTGCGGGCCACTATACAAAACTATCCATGTTCCGCACTTTGCGCACCCAAAATAGTGGGATATAAGGGCTTAAAACGGAATAATGAACTTATGGATAAGAGGAACATTAAAGAAAGGTCCTTATTACATATATAGCTCAAAGCCCCTGTATTTAAGCTATGTTATACGGACATAGAGAAAATATATAGTCAGATTATCTGACTAAAGAAATTAAGTCAGATTGACATAAAACCAAATTTAGTTATTCTGACCAAAACAACAAGTCTAAGACTTAGAAAACATTTTAGCCGCTTCGACTAACTAAACTAAGTCAGAAGGACACAGAAACAAAATTTAGTCACTCTGACTAAAACAGCAAGTTTGAAGGAATTAGAAACCATATTTGTGCTTCGACTGAACGAAACAAAATAAGTCTCCTTGACTACTACAACAAGTCTGAAGGATTTGGATATTTGTTGAATACTTGGAACATCAGACGAGATTTCCTCATCGTCGAAGTGGTGAGACCCACAACCCAAACATCAAGACCACCACTTTCTTCTTCGGGTGCTGGAGCAGAGGTTCCTCCTTTGAGGATATAATATGATGAACTACAGTAGAAGGAACCTAGGGGTCACCCGTTATATACTCTTTTTTATGACTCTAAACAGGACCAAATATGGGCATATAATGAGGGAAAAGGAAGGGAGGAGGGGGAATAATGGAGAAAGAGTTGCCGTGTAAGTCCACTAGGGCAGCAGTGCTCGTAGCTCAAGAAATTGCACCAACGACAGTCAGGTCCTTCGTCAACATAGTGTGTTCAAGGGTTCAGACATCTGTTAAAACTGTCACGTTTTCACTTCCGCCATACTTGCAGAATAATTTGTATAAGAATGGTGTTTGTATCCGGGAACATCCACTTAAAGTAAGGAGAACAAAAATGATATTATTGCAGAATATATAATTTTTAATTCTCTTCTGTGGATTCCTTTATTTCAATTTAGTCATTGTTCAGATTACGGTTTGTAGATGTCATTTTACTTGAATGATACGCTACAATACAGTACATTTTTGACTGATACGCTTGGCAGAGCATGGGTTGGATGTAATTTATCAGAAACTCTCTAAATACATAATGTGTTGTTAAAAAGGATATTCACTTATCTTTTAGTTTTTAATCTGGCCGTATAGTATGGTATTTGGGTAATTCAAGAGAGTAGGGAAGCCTTGCTATTAAACTGTACAATGCCGCTATTATAATAGGCATTATTTAACTGTGTTAAACAAAAGTAAGGAAATTGTTGTAAGAAATGCAAAAATTTTATTAGAGACTAGTAAGGAAATATGTTTACAAGTGACCGTTGGAAAGACTAAACATATGACTATACATAAAGCCCATTGGGGTCGATAAAATATAGATTACAGTGAACAATATATCATTTGACAGGGTTATTGAGTTTAAATATTTAGAAACAATTTTAACTAGCCATTACGATTTTCTATTGGAAATAAGGAAAATAATACACTCGGTAAATGCATACTATTACTCAGTCAAGTCAGTTGTTGATACCTCAACTGCTTTCAAGGGATGTAAAACTCAGAATATACAGAACAATAATCTTACCAGTTGTTCTTTATGGGTGTGAAATGTTGTCTCTTAGCTTACATGACGAAAAAATTTGTAGGGTGTTCGAACACAAAGTTCTTAGGAAGATATTTGGTCCTAAAAGGGATGAAGCTACTTGGTAGGAGAGGAGGTTACATCATGACGATTTACAGACCCTGTACTCATCGCAGGATAGTGTTAGGATAATTAAGTCTCGTAGATTACGGTGGGCAGGACATGCATTGTGAATGGGATAATATAGAACCTTGTTCAGGTTATTGACTGTCAAACCAATTGGAAGAGACCATTGGGAAGGCTAAGACGTAGATGGGAGGAAAACATTATAGTAGACCAGAAAGAGATAAGGTGTAGTGAGGTGGACTGGATATAACTCGCTCAAGATAGGGATAGGGTGTAATGAGGTGGATTGAATAGAACCAACTCAAGAAAGGAATATGTGGTGTATTTTTTTAAGTGGGCTAGTTAAATTTAGATCTTCTAATGCCATAGAATAATTAATTAAATATGTTAATATATCTTAAATACTGATAACATATTAAAATGTAAATGTTACTTGAAAAAAAATATTAAAAGGTTCTTCCTCTACGAATCCTACTGCACACCCCGACATGCAGTTTTAGAACCGACCGCTACCCTAGTGGATAGTAGGACGAACGTGTATATAAGCAGTAACTACAGTCCATTGTACTGTACATATTTTGAACCTTATCTTACAAAAAATTTACTATATCTACTTTTACGTATTCATACGCTTAGTCATTTTATATACATCCTTCACTTTTGATTGATACTATCAATACTGTACTTATAAAATAACACTAAATGTATAGAAAGATAATATCAAATTTTGCTGCAAAAAAAAGTGTTTTTATTTTCTAAAATACCCTTAGAAAATTGAACTCTAGTAGCTATGTGAACAGTAGACCTGAACATCGTATTCATAAGCTTCCTTAACCTCTGACAAGACATCTTGTGAGTGTGGGGAATGCCAGGCCTCCACCGTGGTTCGGATTCTACGTTAAACTGTAGGTCCTTCATTTCATCTCACAATCACCCTACCACTACACGTTAGCGTAGGTGCGTATAACCCGAACGGGTAGTAAGATGCGGTGCTAATAATAATAATAATAATAATAATAATAATAATAATAATAATAATAAGACAATAATTAGTCATATTGTTAAAAATTATTTAGCATTCTTATCGTTACTGCAGACTTATGATTTATCTTTGGAGAGATTTCTCTTTGGAACTCAACTTTAAATATCTTATATAGTTAATTATTTATAATTGGACTTCTATTTGACATATCTCCAAATATTTTCCTTGGATATCTATTTTGTCAGAAAACAAATGAATACTATATTCAACAGTAAATTATTTTCATAGAAAATAATCTTTTTTTCGTGCGGTTTTTTAGATGTACAGTCCATACTTTGCTCGGCCTGGACTCAAATAATAACCTTGCCAAATTTATTTAAAATGGACCTATGCATTTGGTAGTAATCTTGGAGAAAACAGATGGAAAGATAAAATGCCATGTGCCAACAGGTCGAGTTAAAACAGGACCTAACTTTTCTCTGACAAATATATTTAATCAATATCCCCCGGAATCGAACTAGAGTCCTCACTAAAATTGTTATTATTGTCCAATCTAAAAACTTAAGTCATTTTGAATAGCTTCTTATTTATTTGATTGATGTTAGTCCAGGTAATATGGACAGACAGAATTGTATAAGCTACTTTTTTGAGTTCGTGGAAAAAGTTAATAATCGACTTGGCTTCGAAACAAACATCAGCTTCAACTTCGCTTTGAAACAAATTCTGGCCTCATAATTTCGCCAGTGAAAATATTGACAGATAAACTACTAAATTTATATTCAATTATAGCCATTCTAATCTGTTTTGTACATTACAAATTAATATTTAAATTTAAAAAAAAATAAGAAATTCAGTTTCAAGTTGTGATAATACCTTAATCTGTCAGCGTAACATGACACATAACAAACAATTGTGCAATAAAACATTTCCCAAGTAATTTTAGTCCATAAAGTAATTTAAATAAACACAATATAATATTTTTTCAAGCACAAAACAACTAAAAGAAAATATTCAAACTTTTATTTGGCTCGGAGAATATTTCATATATTTGATTTGAGTTCGCTTATAGATTAATAAGTTGACTTCGCACACCCTTAGTCAATAACATTCACTGTATGTTAATGATTTGAATTGTAACTTTCACTTTATTATTATGCTACTTTGTTCCAATTATATCAATTAATATTGTTTGACCATCTCGTAATTACGTTTTTAAATCTCGTTATATTTCATATAATTATTTTACTTATGCTCTTATTCTACTTTATATTTAACTCCTTTTTTTAAACTGTATTAATTCTTTATACTTAGCTTATTATTTTTAATTAAGCCAACTTTCATTCTAATTGTTATTACCATATTACACCTATTGTTTTGTTAGATTCTTGACTTGCAGGTTTATTTATAAATATTGTCAACCATATATTTGTAATTCATTTTACTAGCCCCCCTTTGACTCATATTATTTTATATGTTTTTATTTAACCTATGATTCTCATTGTAAAATGATTTTAACGCATTAATTTCACTTTCCTTTAATTTAACTTTTTAGCCTTTTCTTTCTCTTTAATCTTTAGTATCACTCACTATCTAAGTCTTTAGTTTTAATCTATCAACACTCCTTACGTAAGATTATTTTAGAATGTTTTCTAAAATGTTGTTTAATAACATTCATACAATACAAAACATATATTATTAATTTACTGTATTTAACTGTCCATAATCTTATTTTAATTTAATTTGTCATGTTCTTAACGTGTAACTTTAATGTGGACCACTAGCTAAGAAACATTGCATTAAGCCGTGCAGCCACTAGTGTGGGCTTAGACATATACACTTAGTTCATAAATTGTTCTCCCTAACACTTCTAAATTAAACGTTCATTTAAAAAACTTACTTATAACATTTTCCACAAAATTTGGAAGCTACATTGACATTTTTTTTCGACATTTTTTATCATCATCTAATACATCCTGCGTAAGATAAAACAACCACGTGTGAAAGAAAAAGGAGGGGGTTGGTTAGGGGGAGTCGGTTGTGAGCTCGTGGTGGGCTTACTGTCTCATTAAACTGAGAACGAGAGTCACGTCAGAGTAAGAAAGATAACGATTATCTCTTTATGTACTTTCACTCCCGTTGGAATTATTTCACCTATATAAAGCGCTTCACTTCCATTCTCATTTTATCCTTGACATTTTTCCTATAGAAAAAACTTTATTTGATCACCATTTTTTGTAAGACATAAGTATTGGGAGGAAAATATTATTTTTTATTGGTTCTACCTCAAAGTTTCTTTGTAGTTGGAGGAATAATTTTGCATGCGTTTGGGAAAAGTTTCTAAACAATAAAAAATAGGATGATTCACTTGAGCACCACTTTTTTCTTGTGTTAGTTTTATTTATCCTTAAAAGCAACTTAAAATAAAATTTTATTTGATATATATTGTGAGAAAATTGTATTTTTTTAATACAAATAGGAAAAGAGCTTTGATAAATATGTTCAAAATATGACAAAAATATATATTCTGTAGTGGGGTTTTTTAAATAGTTCAAAAACAATAATTGAAATAACAATTTTTAATCGTCACAACCACAAAAAAGTTTAAACTCCTGATATGTTTTTATTTTTTGTTTCACGTCTAAATACTAATTCGAACTGTGCGCGTTTAATTACATTAATGGGGTATTAAACATGAATTAGGAAAGGATAATTTTCTAATTCATGCATTAGCATTTAGAGAAGGGAGAGACCCGCGTTGGTGGCGTAGTTAGTTAACACGCTAGTTTTGTGTTTAGCTAGACTGCCGAGGACGGGGATATTGAGGTTCTAACGTCACCCAGGTGAGCTGGGGTTGTTTTTTCCTAAATGTTTTTCACTCTCCCTCCGCGCAAATGGAGGTTCACTTACTCTATATTCAACCTTTCCAATTCCTAATTCATTAGCGCGATAAGTACTTAAGTGTATAACCCATATAACCCGTATAACCGGACTATATGAGGTTGACAGTTAATTCGCGTTCCTACCGGTGTGGATATTTCATAATAAACCATGAATAAGAAACCATCATTATTCTAGTTTTGACATTATTTAATGTCGCTATGGGCGTATGATCAAAACAGATAGTAAGATTTGGTGATAAAAGATTTTTTTTAAATGTAGCCTTAGGCATAATTAGAGTTAGAAAGTATAAAAATGCCCTGATATTTACTTATTCAAGATGGTTATATGATATTTATATTTTTAAACGTTATGCATTATCTAACCCTTTACAGTGAAAATATTCAAAAAACTATTTCAAACATACGTAAAGCCATTGCTAAAATGTTTCTAAAATAGACTAAGCTAACTGGGTGGTTGCTAGTGGAAATGTAAATGAATTCTGGAGAGCACACACAATTATAACTTTAGTAATTACAACCTTTTTTTTCAGCTCTTGTTATACAAACACTAAAACGCGTTGCATTTACAAAAATTACTTTTGACCTTTATTTTTAAATAAAAAACAAATTAAAAGTTGCGTTTGCTAATATCCGATTGTGGTAATCATTAGTATTGATTAAACAATTAAATTTTGAATGGGGTATTGATTTATTTTTAGTGACATGCGTCCAACGACTCGCTCATATTATTTACCAATTGCATTAACTAATCTAAGGAACAATATGAACATGGTAAATTTTAAGTAAATTCACTAATTTTCCCCTGGACTAAAGAAAGGATAGGAAAAAATAATGTAAGGGTTCCCAGTCTGCAATAACGTTGGTCTCCCTTAACCAAGTCAAGCACACTATCACTGACCTAACTCTTCCAGCTTAGGAGTACCTGACGTACAATTTCAAAACGCAAAGTTGTATCAGAATAGAAAAAATAGTATCATTAGGTTTGTTAAAGATTAGTATTAAGGTGTGTTTTTAATGTTTTTTAAAATACTTTTCGCGTTAATACAGGTACACTTCCCCGAGATGCAGCCTTCCTCCTCTCTTATTATTAGTGTAAATGTGCTAATAGCGTGGACATGATTCAAAAAATTAAGTTCGAATGTGATTTGAGCCTATACAAGACATTTATATTTTAAACGGCACATAGGCTATTTCTTAAAAAGATTTAAGCATAACAATATAACAATATAAATCACTTATAACTATAAAAATTATAAAATTAAATTTCGTAAAGCTAAAACAAAAATGATATAAATTATAAGTTGTTTCATGTAAGCTTATAGTTTGATTTCATAAATCAGATTTTACCTTACATGAACCTGTAAATTAAAAAGTATTTTATATGTATCTCATCTCAAAGGTAAAATACTTTATAGGCACAATTTTAATGATCAATTCTTACATGATTAGATTAGTATACTAATTTAATTAATAAATAAAAATTATAAACATTTAAGTTACATGGGTATTGTAATAACAAAGTGATGGTGGAATAGACAAGCTAACTTTTGAGATTAAGAGATGGCCACGCATGAACAGTTCTGAACGATTTCAAGAAACATAAAAGAAACTATTAACAGATTAAGGATATTATTGTTGTAAAAAAGTAAGCCAATTATATAATCAGTGCACTTTGGTGATTTTGTGCCTCAAAAAATATAAATTCACTTAACTCAGCTTTTTCCGTAAATATACTTTATTTCTAAACTCTATTTAAGAAAATTTTAAACAAAATGTATTTATGTCCCTTAATTTTTTGGAATAACTTATATTATGGTATTTAATAACAACTGCCACTAACTATCGGGCTTCCTATGAAAATAATCCTGTACACTTAATATCATATCTGAGGGAACTGTATGATTACTGCTGGGAAACTACCTTGTCATTCTTTTGTTTTCATGTAGTTAATCTCCCTTCGAATATACGACAAATCTCGCAACGCAGGTTCGTCGAGCTTACCAGTAACTCCTTCTTACCCCAGCAAACCACCTCCCGAAATAACAGGATTGGATATTTGATATTTGACAATAGTTAGTTGAGGGAATATAAAGCTTCTTTCCGTGAGATTTGCAAGTTTTCTCGGCAGAGATATTCGGTGTAACTCGGTAGTAGGATAGTTATGTCCGGGACGTCATCAAAGGATGGAGCTTTAAAAAGATCCTATGCATGGTCTAGGGATATAATTAGAGCTAGAATATTTTACCGATGGATTAATATCAGTGAACAAACTACCAATTTTTACTTTCTCACTATCTTACAAGTAAAGAAAGTATTGTGATCGTCAAAAAAAAATCAAACTCGAGATGGTGATGATGATTAATGTTGAAGTTTCATGACTACCGAATCCAAAAAAGTTGTTTTTGAATTCCCATCTGTCTGTCTGTACATACCTTTTACCAGAGCCTAAACTATTTTACCGATCGGTCTAAAAATTGGTATCTAGGGATTTTATAGGTTTGCCCCGAGGCGTTTTTGTAATTGGATATCAAACCCTAAAATTAAGGGTAGCTTACTAAAGGAAAAAAAAATATATTTTTTCTCAAAATCGTCTCTAACGATTTTGATTAAATTTCATTCTTGAATATTCCAAAACAAGATGGCTACTATCAATATTTCCACAAAGTCACTTTAAGGGCTACGGACTGATGTATAAATTCTTATTTGTTATTATATTTACGTAACTCTTTGGGATATAAAATTACTTATCATTGCAAATATGTAGGGCTATTTATAGTAAAAATCTTTTATTTGAAACCTATTTTTATAAATCAATTAACTGTCAAGCTATACACAAATATATATAAGGTTTTTTTAAAACTTTTTCAACACTAAAGATAAAGTATTGCGAACGTCAAAAAAGTCTCACCCAAAATATTGATGGATGTCGACGTCTCATTCCCCCCCGGGCCCTAAAAAGTTGTTTTTGTGATGCCGTCTGTCTATGTATCTGTTTAACCCTAAAATTAAGAGTAGATTAGTAAAAAGCGAAAAGAGAAAAGTTCGATTTTATCAAAAAAGGCTCAAATTATTTTGATTAAAATTCATATCTAGGGCTTTATTAAGATTATGAATAAAATAGATACTTTCATTTTCCCATGAAAATGAATTATATTTTACTTAACAGAAGCGAAAATTTCTGTATCCCCGCAACTATTTGAGATGCTAGAATTAATAACTCAATTGGGTGACCTGGTGGTCTAGGGGTAAGGTGTCAGACTTCTATGCTAGCGGCCGGGGTTCAATCCTCGGTCCCGGCAAAGATTTATCTGATTACCAAACCCTTACTTCACCTCTGACAATACATCTTGTGAATGTGAGGAATGCCAGGTCTCCACCGTGGTTCGGTTTCCACGTTAAACTGTAGGTCCTCCATTTCATCTCACAATCACCCTACCATTACACATTAGCGTAAGTGCGTATAACCCGAACGGGTAGTAAGACGCGGTGCTAATAATAATAATAATAATAATAATAATAACTCAATCAAAACTATTAAAAATAAAAAAACATTTTAAATATATTTTTATAAAACCAACAGTTTCTGAGATATTGGCAAGTATACGTATTCATACAATTTTGTGAGCTTTAGTTGTAAAGAGATATTGCTTAATTCTCTAATGCCATAGAGTAAGAAACAAGTCAGTCAGTCAAAATTTGTATGTTCTCTTTCCTTCAAATGTTTTTACAACAATGATTTATCTCTATTATTTTAGACTAAATAGTAAATATTTACCTAATGTATTGGTCAAAATGTATAAACGAGGAATTTAACAGCAATGCGTTAACCATAAGATGTGCAACTCCTAAGAAAATATCAAAAATTTTAAACGGAAGTTGACATTTTAATACGACCTACGAGGACCCAATATCAATATATTTTTACTTTCTCACGGGTAGAGCAAATATTGTGGTCTCCAAAAAAAATTAAACTCGATATTTTGATAAATGTTGATATTTAATGATCCCGCCAATCCGAAAAAGTTGTTTTCGCAATGCCGTCTGTCTGTTAATCTGTACCTACGGCTAGAACCTAAACTATTTTACCGATTGGGCTAAAACATAGTATATAAGTATTTTTTAGAGTTTTTCTAAGAGGTTTTTGGAATTAGATATCTAACCCTAATATTAAGGGTAGTTTATTGAAGGGCAGAAAGAGAAAAAAAGATTTTTTTTAAAATTCGCACCAACGATTTTGATTAAATTTTACATATGGACATTGTTTATCATAATTAACATGATGGGGATTTTAATGTTCTCATTAAAATGAATTTGAGGTTAATTTGCGTGAGGTAAATTTTCCCATTTTCATCATTTCTCCGAAACTAGTTGAGATTATAGATAGTCTATCATTGTAAAGTTGTAGTACTATTAAATATAAAAATCTTTTATTTGAAATATATTTTTATACAATTGATAGTTTCTGAATTATAAGCAAATGTATATACTTTTTAATTCATATCCTTGAAAATGAATTTTATTACTGAGCCCTTTGGTGGATTGAGATAATTCCCTTCCTTCAATTTTTCTGTAACCTTGTTCCTAGTTCTTAATACCATAAAATAATTAAGTGTCAGTGATTTCATTTATGATATTTGGTGAAATGTTTTTACAACACTGTATAGACTTATCATTTGGTTTCACAAATCTTACAAGTTTTGGTTATTCAATCAGAAAATTAGATTTATTGTTATGCTCTATGGTGGTCCAGTTGTTCCTATTATCTTAATATTTTTGTAGAAGTTTATGCTATTTGATTTATACTTTTTTGTGAAATTTAATTATGCTCTTTTTACTTTTTCTCGACCATCGGAGAGATAAGTATTAGAATTACTAAAAAAAAAATTAAACTCAAAATTTTGATAAATTTCACCCACTGAAACATAAAAGTGGTTTCCACAATGCCGTCCATCAGTTTATTTCTTTATCTCTAACACAAATTAGATCCAAAACTGATTTAAAGATCAGGCAAGTAAAGTTGTTGTACAATTAAAAATAAAACTATTTTAATCTGTGATATATTTTTATAAAACTATTAGTTTGTTATCTTTAAGCAAGTGTATATGTATACATATATATAACTACATATATACATAACTATATGTATAACTAAATATAAGTATAATATATATTATAAGACACACTGACACATAAAATTAACTTCTATATTGTTACCCGCTTTGATGGGGTGGTTGGCTAACGAGTTAGTTTCGTGCTGAGCTCGACTGCCGAGGACGGGGAGATTGAGGTTCTAATCTTGGTCTGGTAAATTGGGGTGTTTTTTCCTATATGGTTTTCCAATCTTCCTCGATGCAAACGCGGGTTCCCTTCCTCTAATTTTAACCCTCCCAATTCCTAATCTATTAGCGTAATTAGTATTTAGGCGTTTAAGCCGAACGGGTAGTAAGATGTGGTGCTAAATAAAAAAATCATCCCTGCTGACTAATTTGATGTTATACTATTAGGAGACTTTAGTTAGAATATTATCCGCCTCGGTGGCGTAGTTGGCTAACGCGCTTGTCGTGTTGAGCTCGACTGCTGAGGACGGGGAGATCGAGGTTCGAATCTCGGTAGGTTGGACTGGAGGGGTTGTTTCCTAAATGGTTTTCCACTCTGCCTCCACGCAAATGCGGGTTCACTTCCTCTAATACAACCTTCCTAATTCATTATAGTAATTAGTACTTAAAGCGTATAACCCGAACGGGTAGTAATACGTGGTGCTTATTATTATTATAATTATTATTATTATTATTATTATTATTGTTGTTGTTGTTATATTATTGGACGTTAAGATTAATTTTGTTGAAATTATTGAGAAAATATAGTTTGAAACCCATTCTGAAGTTTGACGAATCAACGACAAACAACGATACGCGGATAGATGTCATTTTCAGTAATATGACAATAACAAGATTTGGAGTGTATGAAAGTTGTTTTTCAGACCATAAACCAATTTACTGCGAATATATAAATAATAATATTTAGCACCGCGTCTTACTACCCGTTCGGGCTATACGCTTCAAGTATTACTACTCTCTACTAATTTTATTTTACCTTTATACAAGCAACAATAATAATCAAAAAACTAGTATTCACAATAATTGGTATTACACTTTCACATAATTTCATCAGTTATTGATTCCTTAGATATATTTTAACTTCCCTCCATTCATCTTTAGTAAATACAATTTTCATAAATTGGACTATGTAAAGTAGATTCCAGTTTCCAAGCTGTCAGCACACTATTCAAATTTCATTTTATTAAGGTCTTTGGAATATGAAATTGTTTGAAATTATCTTTGGTGGACAAAGGTGCTCTTCCTTTCTCAATGTTTTTATATCAGTGTATATTATTTTATTCGTATTCATATGTGGAGTGGTGATGATACAATGTACATTATTCCGTTCAGAAATCTTACGAGTTTTTAGTAAATGTATCTTTAATTCAAGATAAAAATAGAAAGAAAGTCTGTGCGTTGTGCCGTACCATTTATTTAAGTAAGGATAAATAAAATATTACATAATTAAATTATATATCCATATAACCCGCCTCGGTGACTGTATGGTCTAATGCGCTACACTCACAGTAAACTAGACTGCCAATGACGGGGAAATCAAGGTTCGAATCTAAGTTGGGTATACTATAGGTGGCTATTCCAAAATAAATTTCCACTCTCACTCCATCTAAATGTGGGTATATTTCTTCTAAATATAACTTTCCTAATCCCTGAAACCATTAGCGTTAATACACAAGTTTATATCCCAAACGGCTAGTAAGACATGGTGCTAAAAAAAGAGTTAACTATACAATAGTATCTTTATTGTATATTAATTAAATGTTTTCACGCATCCTTGATTAATATTCTAAACAAAATTAAGGTGGGCATGTAGGGAACGCGATAAAAGGTTAATGTTTTAGCAGTTTTTGCAGCAGAACATTTTTTGATCAAAATTTTTTGCAGCCAAACCTTTTTGATCAAAATAAATAAAACATTGCTTCACTACAACATAAGAGTTTAATTTTATTCACATGTTATTATCAATTGAGGTGACCTGGTGATCTAGGGGTAAGGTGTCAGACTTCTGTGTTGGCGGCCGGGGTTCAATCCTCGGTCCCGGCACAAATTTATCTGATTACCAAACCCTTCCTTCACCTCTGACAAGACATCTTGTGAATGTGAGGAATTCCAGGTCTCCACCGTAGCTCGGATTCTACGTTAAACTATAGGTCCTCCATTTCATCTCACAATCACCTTACCATTACACATTAGCGTAAGTACGTATAACCCAAACGGGTAGTAAGACGCGGTGCTAATAATAATAATAATAATAATAATAATAATAATAATAATAATATCAACAGATGCTGGATTTCTGTATGAGCATAACGGCATTAAATGACAAACTTTTTAAGTGATGAGAAAAAGTGGTCATACAATTCCAAGAAACTTTTGACAAGTATTCAAGAACTGTTGCGGTCATCATGTGGAGAAAATTAAACTCTATGTTTATACTGAAGCAATATTTTACTTCTTTTGAACAACAAAAGTTTTGATATAAAAACTGCAATAATACTGACCTTTCCTCGCATTCCTTACATCCCCACCTTAAACACATGAAATGTAAGCTCTTTTGTAAACTACTTGCTGATATAATCCATATATTTAGAAAGTGTACCTTAAATTTTATAAAATGAAAAAATCTCATGATTGAAATATGAGTCTTCAGATTTAAAATGTAATAAAATACAGACACAACTTTAAAGTTTTAAAATTATTTTATTGATATTCATAAAACAGCACTATCATGAGACTTAAATGGTTTCAGCTGAACTATCGTTCTAATCTACTCACTATCAGTGGAGTTGAGGCACACCCTTAAACAAAAATGATGTTCATTCCAAAGCTCAGCGGTGGAAATACGATTTTCCTATTCGGTGTGCAATAATTTAAACATGAGGCTATAGTTCGTTTCTAAATTCAACTACAATTGGTTTTCATCATAACGTCAATTGGGACATGTCCCCCACAACGATGTAGGTTGATAAACGCATCAACAAGTCATGTTTTACTATTCGTCTGCTGCATCGACTCAAATCCAGCCCCAGGGGAACAACCACGTAACTGCAACATAAATTATGTTTTATTCAACCTTACTAATCACTATCCCACTTACGTAAATACGTGAACAGCCCAAACGGGTAGTAAGACGTGGTTGGTAACCAACATATAAGTGATTAAAAAGTATTTACCTATCATAAAATATTACTCTAACAGAAATGTGTTATGTATATGCATGGAGATATAATTAAAACTATTTAGGAATAAAAAACAAACCACCTGGATTCAAACCTCGATACATCCGTCACCACACTTCAGTATATTGAGAGAGTGACGCCTTTGACGATATAACCACCAAATTAGCAATAATATAAATAACTTTGTTTACGGTGAGTTTCGTATAACTTTAATACTTTGCAAATTCCATCGTGATAATGTCCATCTTTCTTTAACTTGTGGTGACTTTAATAACAACTTAATTAGAGGGACGTCTGGTTCGAGCTGGATTACCCGCCTTAGCTCAGTGTTATCTGTAGGATGATATGGGCTCTTAATTACAAACTACTTTATCTTAGGAAAGAACAAATATAATATCTGAACTCCCATATACAATGTCAGGCAAATAAATAGTTTAATAGTTTAGATCTATAGCCGGTTTGCCGGTTAAAGAACCTTTCCTAACAGTTCAAAAATTACTAAATATTATATCTCTTTTTGCACCTTAGACTTGTTTTATTATCTTTGCTTTTAATATCGAGGTTATTAACATCTTACTTAAGACATGACAACCTCTGTGGTTTATGGTCAGAGTTCCCGACTACGGATCCAGAAATTCCTGGTTCGATCCCCAGCACTTCCTGATATTTCTGTGAAGCAGTGGGTTGGGGACGAGGTCAACTCATCTTCGTGAGGACAAGTGAGGAGCTACTTGAATTAGAATTTATCAGTTACGGTCTAGAAAACTGAAAGTAGCATTGTGCTGACCATATGACACCTTCTATCCGCATAGCTTGGTGCTGTATTCACCAGCAAACGGTAATCGTTTGTTAGATATATATATATATCCAGCAAACGGTAATCGTTTGTTAGATATATATATATATCAATTGCAGGCTGATAAAATTGAGGGTTTTTTTTTACTTAAGGGACAGAGATGAGGAAGATATATCAGAATATTTGCATCCGCATTAATATAGAAAGGATATTTGAAATTTTCAATGAAAAATTGCACGTGTTAAAACTCTCAGACAAGATTCGAACCCCATTTCCCGGTTCTCGGCATTCGAATATCCCTAAACTGAAGCATAAGGCCATGACATCACCGGTGCTAGTAAAAAATGTGTCAAGTAGCTGCCTCTTTTAACCTAGGGTGTCCAATTTGACAACTGGTTGCTGAATATAATTAATATTTATTAATATAAGGTAGGAAAAATGAAGTAGATCATACAATAAATCAACCCGCATCTGTGTTGAAAAATAGTGGGGAACAATGTAGGAAAGCCTCCTGAGTAAATCCACTTGTGATCCAAATACAATTCTCCACGTCACCTTCAAACAAGACAAGAATAGATCTGCACCTTTGTCCGCGTGACCATTTGGTTAAGTTAATCTACAATCATTTGCAGTGTATTCTTTAAAATGTCTATAAGATTGGATTAGATATTCACACATATTATACTAGATTAATGTGGTCAAGTATCGGTGGTCACATGGTCTAACGAGTCACGCTTTATTTGGTCTGTATCGCTGGTGATTGGGATTACGGGATTTGAATCCCTGATGGGTGATTTATTTTCTGAATTCTCCTCCTCTCTTCCTTCAAGTAAATACGGGTACGTTTACTCTAAAATGTTACCTAACCATTTCTTACGTCACTATCGTAATTAATGTATTCTTATTATAGCCCGAATGTGTTCTAAATCGTGGTCTAACAGCTTAGCTCAATTGGTAGCGTGTCTGCTTATTGCTAACAGGGCTCCGGGTTTGATTCCTAGCTTGGATGAAAATAAATTAATTGGTGAAACTGGGGTTTATCCTTTCAAAGAGATTAATTAACGACTGGGGGAGGGGAAGGGGCTGTGCTTTGCGTAACTTCTAGATTTACTTTATCTTATGTGCTGACAATTGGTAGGTTCAAAAAACGCACATCAAATAACTAATATTTATTTAATAACAAAAGAGCAAAACCGGTGGGAAATTAATTTATTAATGCCTGGTATTCAATCAGGGTTCCTAAGATCTGTGACCAGCAAGCCTTTTTACCCAGTCAAATATAACGGGTGTCAGGTCATTTAACGATGTCAGAGATTGTAGTTGTCTAGTTGTTGGCCCTAGGGTGTTCAATTTGTGACGTATCGATCATGTTCGGATGTATTTGTTGGAGGTCGGGAGCGTGTAGGTTGGCTCCGTGTCATACGAGGTGTTGATAATACTGCTGACACAGGGTCGTGCTTATTAGTCGCCAAGTTAATTTACACACGATGGCGAAACGGGTTGGGGGTTGGAGGGGTCACAATGATACAGTGCTTTTAATGCACAGGGATACTTGCAACAGTGGGATATGTCAGCCGCACCGAGCGTGCCCTCTAGTGGTATTCACTCTGACTCGAGAGGTTTGGAAGCTCAACTCCCATACCGGCTTCAATCGGTACGACCTTCCTTCACTCTTCTACGCCAGCATCTGTCTATCCCTAACCAGAGAAATGCTGGTATTTATAATCTATATTCGCTCTTCTTATCAATTATTATTATTATTATTATCACCGCGTCTTACTAACCGTTCGGGTTATACGCACTTACGCTAATGTGTAATGGTAGGGTGATTGTGAGATGAAATGAAGGACCTACAGTTTAACGTGGAATCCGAACCACGGTGGAGGCCTGGCATTCCTCACATTCACAAGACGTCTTGTCAGAGGTGAAGGAAGGGTTCTTCTTATCAAGTTCACAGAGTTGTTAGTTTGTTAGGTTGGAACAATTTGTACCAAATTCTAGTATTATCAAGTAATTTTAATAAATTCAATAATTAGTAGAGTTTATAAAACTTCACACGCTTCACGCGATTTTACCAGATGATAAAACATAATTTATCAACATCTAGTCGTGATTTTTGGGTACATGAATAAAAAATATATGTGCAGTAGTTATTAATCATTAAATTTTAAGTTAATTTATTTTTATTTTCCATAGAATGTATTAACCTGTACCTTCATGATGCTAAAAAAAAAGGTATCAGTGTAATTATCTAATACAATACGGATAACCAACAACGGAAATGTTGGAGTTTAAATCTTGGTATTAAGTACGGAAGTGTTTTTTTCCTAAATGGTTTCTCAAACTCCCACCTTCTTTGCATGCAAATGCATTACTAAGTTTCGGTGGTAAGTGTTACGTGTGTGGTCATAGATTAAGCTAGTTTGTAAGTCACATAGTGATATAATCTTGTGTTTATATTTTTAACGTTACATTCCCCCAATTGTATACTAAACACACAAAGATCGCAGGTACTCACATCGATAGCCACACGGAATAAGCGTCAAGATCATCTACTCTGCTTTTCTTATGGTGTAGAGGTCCGGGTTAAAATCCTTGCCTGGTATACTTGGTATTTCTTTTCATAACTGGTTTCCCATTCTACCTCCATGAAAATAATGGTACATTTTATATAGCTTCTACCGGCCTCAAACTTAAACCATTAGCGTAAATGATTGCGGATAACCTTGATGGGCAGTAAGACGCGGTGAAAGACTGTAAAATAAAATCCCATGTGCAAATAATATCGATTCTTTAAAATTACCCTAAAATAGGCGATAAGAACCAGTTACTGACAACTTGCAAAGAATTACACTTTGTTCTCTGATAAAACCACGAATCGAAGACATTAGAATTTCGCTAGCGTTCCCTCGTGAGCTCTTTGTCTATAAAACTATACCGTAACATTAGTCCGCTCCACATTTCTCGAGTTCCTCTTTGAAGCCCTGGAGACACTAACGAGAATTAAGGGTCTCTAGAACGTCCACGGAATTTCAAACGATGTCACTAGGAACGACCGTAGTACAGGAGGGGAGACTTTCCCGTGAAGAATTACTTTCCTCTCTCACCCTCACCCCATCCCCCCCCCCCATTCACCCCTACATATACCCCTTCGTTCACTCGTTTTCTCTATTCCTTCCACACGTCCTCCTTTTCCTTTCATCGTTAGTTTTCTTGCTTAGCCCCCATTCTTTTGCTCTGCTATCTAAAAGGCTGTAGACGAGACTTGATTTTGCTATCTGAGTAAGGAGGAAATTACGATTATTTTTTTCACTTGTTTAAAGCTTCCAAACCGAGTAATGAGTCATGGCTGGATGCAAAAATATGTATAAGACCTATTAATGAAAACTTGTACCAATTATTCTTGAGAGTTGAGATAGTAAACATAATAAAAATTCGACTAAGAATTTCACAAGTAAAATTATAATAGATGGTGTATTTAACATTCTATGATAGACCATTAAAAATTAATGAAATCGAATAAATACATTTTTAAAGTTAATTTAACCATTTTTACTTTCAAGAAATGATTTTTAATAAAAAAGTATTACGGTTAAAGGTACTGTACCTACCTTAAAGTATTGGAGTTGGAGAATACCTGATAATATCACATAGCCGTGAATTCAACTCCAACCTTTCCGCCACTAGAAAACAAGTTATTTAATCAAAATGAAACTATCAGAGGCTATGGACACCATTGTTACTATAGTGAACTCGGGATGGATATCACCTTGCTTTCTTTCCCGCCAAATATAGCCTGAGATTTTTTACTACGAGGATTATAATCGATCTTTCGGTTTAGTTCGATATTTCAAATAAAAAACCAACACTCTTTTGCACTCGTTAGCGATCAGACGCCAGCCATATTCACGTGGACAAGCCCATCCAACAAAACACCTTATCAGCCAGGGAGCACCTTTTTGATTTACATATAACATCTAACATGAGCAGAAAGTAAATAAATAATTTAAAATATATTCTATCTATATCATTATACATGATTTGGTTTAATTTTATCTAAGATAAAGTTGGGTCTACACTGTTATATTTTACTCGTGCCAGTAATTACTGGTCTGCCAATATTAAAGTAAAACACTATATTTGCATGCAAGTTAAAGAGTTTCTATGATGCATGTTCTGCTTGCACGAATATTTGAGCAATCGAATAGTTTGGCACAAGTAGTTAGTTAATTGTCGCACCAGATGAACGTACGCGCCTGTTACTTTCTCGCTATCTTACAGGTAGAGAAATTATTGTGATCGTCAAAAAAATCCAACCAGAGATTATGATAAATCTCGACGTCTCATGACACCACGAACCTTAAAAAGTGGTCTTTGCAATGCCGTCTGTCTGTGTATCTGTTTAAACTTAAAATTAAGGGTAGTTTAATAAATAGTGAAAAGAGAAAAAAATCTATTTTCTCAAAATTGGCTATAACGATTTTGAATAAAATTCGTATAAAGGCGTTGATTAAGATTATAAATAAACTGGCAATGTTCATTTTCTCGAGAATACTACTTTTTATGGTACTTTTCAGAAGCAGAAACTTCCATATTTCCGCAACTATTTGAGACACTAAATAACTTTTCATTGCAAAATTGTAGCACTATTAAAAATAAAAACTTTTATATTTATTTTTATAAAACCAAAAATTTCAGAAATATTGGCAAATATATAAATACAATTATGTGAGCCTTAGTTGTAAAGAGATACTACTTAATTTTTAACCCAATAATGCTCCAATGACCTGCCTCGATGGCGTAGTTGGCTAACGCGCTAGTCGTGTTGAGCTCGACTGCTTAGGACGTGGAGATCGAGGTTCGAATCTCATTCGGGTGAACTGGGGTGGTTTTTCCTAAATGGTTTTCCACTCTCCCTCCACGCAAATGCGGGTTCACTTCATCTAATTCAACCTTCCAAATTCCTAATCCATTAGCGTAATTAGTACTTAAAGTGTATGACCCGAACGGGTAGTAAAACGCGGTGCTAAATAATAATAGTAATAATAATTCTCCAATGCCATAGAGTAATTAAATATAATTAAGTCTCTCAAAACGTTTATGTTGTTTTACCTTAAATTTCTTAGGAGAAATGTTTGTACAACAATTATATATCTCTATTTTAAACTTAATAGTAAATATTTACATTTTTTATTGGTAAAAATTTATAAATGAGGAATTTAATAGCAATGCGATGGCATGACTGTGCAACACCTAATAAAATGTCGAAAATTTTAACCAGAAGTTGAAATTTTAATACGAAGTATTGACCCTTGTGGACCCAATATTGATCTATTTTATCGGTACAAACATAAAAATAAGGACATTAATTCTTTAAAAATAAAATTATATAATTTAAAACCGGGACTGAAAAGAGTTGTACATAAGTATAGTGCAATTTATGATTGGGTTTTCTAGTGTATATTATTTAGTTTCACATATATTACGAGTTTGGAGTAAACATCTCCACTTTTAAACAATAGAGCGAGAAAGTCCGTGTGGAGTTCCGTACCATTTATTGTACTAGCAAGTGTAAACCTCGATTAGTGTTCCGATCACAGCACGATATTCAAAAATGGGAGATTTTTTTACCCACGTTCTACTACCTGTTCAGGTTGTTTGCATGTGTACCAATTACGCTAGTAACTTAGAGATTAATGTTGATTTTAGAATAAGTGCACCCATATTTGCATTGAGACCGATTGGAAAACCATTTAGGAAAACCCACCAGAATGCACTCGAACAGGATATGACCCCGAGCTCTCTGCTATAGGCAGTCTAGTCTGAGGCCTAGCTTTAATTAAAACTGATCAAATTTAACTAGGTTTGATGTAATTATTTGAAAATCCTTAATGAGTAGTAAAACGTGGTCAAAAAACAAATACTTTCTATGAAGTATAAACGTAATTTTTCCTATAGATATTTTTTTCCGCACCATTCTATGACGCATCCGGGCTATAATTATGTTAGGGCTTAGTAATAAGAATAGTATAATTGTATAGTAAATGTACCTTCATTTTCATGGAAGATGAGTAAAAAAACTATTTGCTAGTGAAAATAATTCTCAGTACGCCCGTTTAAGACTCGAGCTTCTTCCCGCTAACGGCAAATCAGGCTATAAGAACTTGGAGTTAATTTACGAGTCCACAGATGTGAGTCCTTAATATCTATGCAACATACTAGAAGATAATTGCAGCGATGGCCGCAGATTATTGGACTAAGCTTTATTATGAATTTTTTTATTGGGAAAAGTTCTATAATATAAGCCTTCGCTCGAGCTTATACCTAAAACTCGACTCGTCAAAGGCTATCAAATTTACATAGATTTTTAGTTGTCTGTGTTTAATTATAATCAAAACATATTTTTTTCCCCCTATTTATGACGACACACACTAGCTAGCTGGAAACAATGTTGCTCATACTAAAATTACGTTGGTTATTGAGTCCCGAATATAAAGATTCAACGTGGCATCTGAGAAAGTAGACGTGTTAAAGAAATTTTTATTTCCTCTTTTACATTTTCTAAAATGAATTAATTAAGAAAAGAGAGGAAGGAAAGTTTTAAAAACGTAAGTAAGCAAAACAAATTAAAATACCAAGTATATTAGAAGCCTAGTGAGCATAAACACTTGATTGGGACTATTTTTCCCGGTAGTTCTTGCAAACTTCAGCAAGTTTCTATTTGTTAGCGCATAGGCTATATATATATCAACATAATTATAAATATGTATTGTAAATATATATATGTATATAGTACATTTTTTAATATTTTAAATTTTTTATCATCTCTGGCTTTGGGATGTTTTCTGCATGCTCTTGGCATTGTTTTCACTTGTCTTTTTATAAGACTCTTAGCCTTAAAGTTGTGTTTTTATTCTTTTTAAACAAATGAGAAATTAAAAACAAAATACTAACATAATATTTCAAGCAAAAATTAACTACATTAAAAAATATATTAGACGAAGGTACACTTCAATGCAACGTTTTACAGATAAACAAAAAAAAACATTAAAAAAACATTTTTTATTTTCAATCGTTAGCTATTATTCAATAAGTCATTAGTAAGATTTTAAAAAGTCAATATAGTGGTTTTGATATTAGTCTGAAGTAAATTAACCTGTGAACTTTCACACACCCACTTCGGCGGCCGCTTGGTTTAAGGTGCTACTCTCGCATTAGAATATACTGCCGATGATGGGGAGATCGAGGTTCAAATATCGGTCAGGTGTACTGAGGAGGCGTTTTCCAAAATATTTTTTCACTCCCCCTCCACGAAAATGTGAGCACACTTCTTATAAATTTAACTTTCCCCATCTATAAAACTAATATTGTAATTAGTGCATAGGCGTATAACCCGAACAGGTAGTAAGACAATAAAACAAAAAACAAATATTTTACTCCTCGATTTGTAGTTGGAATTGAAATTAATATTTACATTTTGTTAAACAATGGAAATGTTATTCTTTATGACCTATTCAACGAGAAGGGAACAATATTTGAACAATATTTTATTTTATAATATTAAATGTGGTAGCACAAAACGTTGAACATATTTTCTTAAAATCGTATTTAATGTAAATATATCTATGAAAACAATAACAGTTTCCAGATCTAGACACAAATTGCAGGTCTATACAGCATTCTATTTTAAAAAAATTAAAAAACTACATTCTTTTTTTTTATCTTTAAAATAATCCTCCTCCATTGAAAGCTACCCTAGTTGATGGTACGTAGTTTTATGGTCAGCCTTGTTTCAACGTTAAATAATTCAATCAAGTTAGGTTATTTTATTCATCAAGAACATTATAATGACTAATAAAATTAAATAGATTGCTATTATCACGCAAGTCTATTATAATGTCTACTTTTTTTATTTTGATTTTAATGCAGCGTGTAATACTATTTGTCCGAGCTATCTGAATACACACACTATTAAGCCAAGGATGATAAAGTTATAATCTATATGAAATGTACCCACTTTTTCATGGGGGAAGAGTGGAAATTCATCTAGGGGGGAAAAAATCTCGTCAGAGCACTTGACTGGTATTCGAACTTTAGGATCCTCCTCATTAGTAAACCAGACCGAACTGGTCAGACCCCATTCTTATCTCACTCACGTGAGTCATAACAAATTATTATTGAGAACAAATAAACGTTTTTGTAAAGATAGTGTTTAGACCGTACTTATCAACTTCTTACCTCAACATCGGAACACGACATATCAACGACTTTGTGATGCAAGAACTTTGTAATTTCATCCTTAGCCGTAATATTTGACAGATGAATAAACAAATTCCTGTTTGGCAACTTTTTTTATACATTTGGACTTTTACTATTTTACAGTAGTTTTGAACTCTAAATGGTTTGAATCTGTTCAACATAATATTTTGAATCATATATCTTGAACTCTTGAGTATATTGGAAACTAATAACTTTAACTTGATTAATCAGTAAAATTTGTATTTTGCTCGTTCCTGATTATTTATTATTGTTGTCTTTCTTAGTCTTTCCAGTAATAACAAAATGTTAGGCTATTTAACTTTGGGATTAAAGGTTAGTTCATGTAGAGTAAATTGATATTCGAGTATAATATTTATTTATTTTGTCGAATTTTCCCAATGAAAGAATCATTTGAACTCCTAAGAGGTTAATTATTTTATATTCGAGTTGGCTTAGTTAATTTCTTTTTGGGATATTTTCATTGTCTACGGGAATTGACCCCTTAGGGGTGCAATTTTGTTTATTAATATTATTGAAGGCTTTGATAATTATTTGCCAAGAAAAAGCCTATGATACAAATTTGTATTGCTCTCTAAAAATTGTTGTGTGAGGATTTTTCATATTCTTACAACCTGAACAGGTAGTAAGACGGGGTGCTAAAAATATTATAAAATTTTAAAATCAATGTTTATTTACCCTAAAGAGGTCTACGTTGCCTTACCAAGGTTTATTGTAAGTCAACAAAACATGTGAGACCTTAGGAATAAAATAATATTGGCATTATAAAATATTTATATGCTCTGCGAATTTATATTTTCCATATTTTAGAACATTTAATCTGACTAGATATATATTTATTTTACATGTTATATAAATTAGAATTACAACTGTTCCATATTTTATATTTTGCTGCCTCAAATATTATACATTTAGCCATAAAATGAAAATAGTTATCACTGCAGTGCAGAGGGAAATCAGCTTTAAGACGGCTTTAAGGAGGCTGTACCGACTTTAAACCAATTCTTCCCCTTCAGCTATATTTTTCCCTCGATTTGGATTACATTTTCTCTCTTTTTCCAATAATCCTTAGCAACCCTACCCCTATACGCTCACCATCCATCCTTTCACCCTCTTCCCTCTACCCTTTCCTTCAATTTCTAACTTCCCGTATGCGGGACCGCAAACTGGCAATATGTCATTTGGGCCAATGAAGGTCGGACGGTCGAGATGAGATTTAAGACGCTGCTCTTCGAAACCTTCTGTGGTGTGTTTTAAATCTTCTTTGGGCGAGGAGGGGAACCAACGAGAGATTGGGGAACTTACTAAGAATCTTTTTTTTATAAGCAAGAGAGGAATGGAGGATGTCTCACCTGAGGTACTTTAAGACTTTTTTTTAAATTAATGGTTTTTTTTGTCAACTTGAATAGTTAAGTATTTCATTTAAAAATAGATAATTTTCCCCTGGAGTTGCATTTGTTTCAAAAACGTTTAGAATATTCTTTTTCGCTTGAATTAAGAGCTTTACTCGAACTATTTTCACGGAGGACTCACAAAAGAAAGATTTATTGAAGAAGGATGGTGGGGAAAAAAAAGAGTGCGTTATGCTAAATTATTATGCCAGACTGTGTCTAGACAATATTTTAAAAAGCAAATAGCAAAAGTGATAATGCTTCGACACAAGTTTTACGGGGGTTAAGAAGCAACGCAGATGGCAGCGATCAATAAATGAACTAAGATGTGGATGAGAATGCTAATAAAAACAAGAGAGAACAAAATATCTACAAAAATGTAATCTCTCTCTGTATAAAAACGAAATCCCTGACTGACTGGTTCACTCACCCATCACTTATTCTCACACTTTACACGAAGCTAGAGGGCTAAAATTTGGCACAAGTGTTCCTTATAAGCTAATTAGGAAAAGTAAAATTGTTTTATTCCAAAGTTTTTTGATTAAGGGGGTGAAATTGGGGTAGCTACCTTAATCAACAATATTGATATATAAACTCTTTTTAAGCGTTTATATTATAATAATCCTATTAGTTTGTTCTAATAATGCCTTAAAAAATAGCAGGTATTTTTAACTGCGTAGATGCGTCTAAGGGGTGTAAAAAATTTAATACAAACATTTAATTAAAATATGTAATTGCGTTTTAATATGCATCTCCTTGAGACGGTGGAAGTCTGTTTTGTGGTGTTTGTAGTTTATGTGGGAGTGATAGGCCGGGGCGGTGTTTGATAGTTGGGAGTGGTGGGAGGGGGGGAGGGGAGACCTGTCCAGCCGTAATCAGCTGATAAGGCAAGGGGGCCTGCCGAGAATAAAACTCCCCATGAGAAACGACACATGATTACCTCCTCGCGGTGTTTCTCATGTAGCGCTAAGAACCATGCCATTAATCTTCAAACGGAAATTCCTCATTTTCATCCAAAAATAAATAACAGCACAATATCCTGAGCGAAGAACGGGTTTTCAGCTAGAATAATGTAAAATAAATAAAATGGAAAAAAAAAAACTTGTTTGCATCTTCTAGGACTATATGTGTACTTACAAATTTCTTAGTATGTGGAAAGTACTAAACGTACAATCCGTTTACCCTTAAATTTAGCAAGTTTTACCTTGAATGATTACACTATGGTCCTATTTTACAAGCTATACCTACCATAGTGTAAATAAGCCAATATAAATTTACCAGGATAAACGAAGAATACATGTGTGTTTTTAAATAGTCACAGCTGGATATATAGCACGCTTATACACAAAATGACCAACATATGAGCAAATGATCTATAAATATAAAGTATATACAGTATTATTTGGAGATATATACATCGGTTAGTTCGGAAAAAAAATTGGATAATTCGAACCCATTATGACTCTTAGTTAATTTTCTATTTAAATTAATGGTAAAAAAATAGCATTTAATTCAAATTTTAGAAACTATGCCAGGCCTATCCAACTGGTAATTGAAAAATATATGACTTGAATAAATCAAAGTGACCCAGGCCATAGGTTGGAAACAGTAATGGATATAAACTAAAAAGAGAATTTTAGAAGGAAATATTTGGATCATTCGAAGACTATACACTGTTAATTTTTTTGAGTTTGTATTCATTTCAAACGTATCTTTGCAATCTTTATTAAACCGCCTCATATGCTGGGAATGTAAAATAAAGTTGGAATAGGCCTATTGACATATAGTAAATGAGAAGGTGGAGAGCTATGCACTGGCGACGAGTAGATTTCCTAATATAGTGTGTGTGTTGGCTCGGATTTTATCAGTTCTGACTCAAGACTGCAATATTTTAAGTTAAGTTATCCCAGTTTTTATATTTTATGTGTGAATTTTTGTTTTTATACATGTATTTATGGTGTATATATGTTTTATATAACATATATACAATGTGAGTGTTTATTATAGTTTTTAATATTATTGATTTATTGGATTTATTGTGTAAGAGCTGCCTAAAAATTATTAATGAAATTAGTTAGTTCAAATTTTGGATATTTCGTAATTTCTTAGATATCTCTTGATTTTTTAATTTAAAAAGTTCTACTGTATTATTAAATATTAGGGAAAACCAAGCATGTCCTACCTAAAAACATGATGATTGAGATAGGACTCATTTCGAAAACTGACATGAAAAGATCAGAGAGGACCGAGAGATGTGGTTGCAGAAACAAGGCCTGGCCTTTAGGAAATGATTATTATTAATGTTATTATTATTAATATTTTAAAAGTAATATAGAATGAATTAAAACTTTATTTTGTTCTATATGTTTCTCTTATTTAGGCATAGCTGATTAAACTAACAGGGCTTTGTATAATATATATAATTTGAAATTACGAGAAAATTGCCAAACACATTTCGACAAACAACCTCTCATTTTAAAGGTTAGGTGTCCATGTCGGGAATAAATGTAGTTTTCAACGAGAATTTGATTTCCCCATATAATTTTTAGCTTTTCATTCTTCATTTATATAATCATGTAAACCCTTATTTGTGCATTAGTGTATCTATGTAGATAACATATTTCTCTCTAATAGCAAATTAATACCAACTCAACTCTTACTTTAGTGATATTCTGAAGCAATTATAAATATTACCACAATTATGTGTATGTTTATCAAACAAACCAATGATACTAGGTTAGAATTAAATATACAGAATATTCGTAAACTCAACGTCCAAACTGCAGATATAATTTGTTTTTAACCAAAAGTAATACAAAGGCCCTATACACTTACCTTCAGAAAACAATGCACATACCATTCAATTGTGTTCAAACTATCAGCGTACAGAGCAGGGAGAGCAAAGCTGTGCAAGCATGCGTGTACAACAGAGATCATAGGAATTTGGCACGCAGCACTGCACATTTAATAATGGCAAGCACTTTCTGTGATGTAGGGCCGTTAATGATGACCCTCACAACGTGTTCCTGTTTCTATATGGACTGGTATATTGTTTACTCTTAATTGCAGTATGTTCTGCTGCCGTGTTCCAAGATGTCGAGGTATGCATTGCCATGTTCCCATCTCTTATGCAACCTGTCGTAAACGCATGCTTGTACAGATTTGCTCTATTGGCGCTGTACGCCGAAACTTTTAACACAATTTAATGATATTAGTGTAGTTTGCCGGATGTAAATGTGTAGAGATTTTGTATTACTCTTGGATCAAATAAACTATATGTGCAGTTTGGGCCATGAGCTTCCTAACACCCTGTATATGTATATATTGCCTTATTGATTTTTATCCTTCCTCTTCTTACATAAATACATATTTAATCATGCAATTCCCTTATGAGGTAGGCAAGAAACTGTGAATATACCTCAAAAAACAACTTTGAGCTTAATCCATTCCTACTAACTTTTTCCACACTTCCCTATCCTTGCATACTCCCTTTACTTCAACAACATCCATAATCCGAGTCATACATGGTATTTTATTCTTAAAGTGCTTAATGTTTCTCTTTTTCACACTTTTATCTAAAATATTTAGCCATGACTTATATTCCATTCACGGTAGGAATTACTCTCTTAAAGGTATTTTTTCCTACCAATATCCTACTATATAGTAAGTAGATTTATGGTAGGGAAAAAGGCCTTTCAGAAGTCAATTCCTACGGTGAATGGAATATATATGGTCTACCTCTTCCTTTTGATACATGCACACTACCTTCATATATTTGCTTTGTCACTTGATCCATACTCATCCTCTCAATATGCCCAAATCAACATAAGACGCCTCTTTCACGTTGACCTATTGGTTTCCCTTTTAAACCGTGCTCTTTCAGTGCCCATTTGTAACCGACTCTGTCCATACGAGTTTTTCCACATACATTTCATAGATATCTCATTCCAGCCACATTCACCTTGCTCTTGTGTTTCTCCTGACAAAGCCACGCTTCACATCCATAAAATAATGTTGATGTTAACACAATTTTAAATACTGCTAGCTTTGCCTCTTTTGATACTAGTTACTTTATTCGTTGAAATAGTCCACACACTCGTACCTCCAACTACTCTTCGAGTTTAATTCACCCGTCTATCTATCTCACCATCTATCCTTCCATTATTACAAAACATTCTGTCCAGATACACAAAATCATTCACTTGTTCTAACAGCTCTCCATTTATACTAAGCCGACAATCATTTCCTGATTTGTTGCTATAAAAAAAACATCACTCTAATTTTAGAGACATTTATACGAAGATCCATTCTGTCTGTCATCACATTCAAACTATTTAATGCATTCTGCAAGCCTCGTCCATTCTCAGCCATTAATACGGCATAATCTACATATAACAGCACATGATTGAAATTATAAGTAAATTATTGAACTTATTTTGACAAATAAACACTCATTTTTAAGGTTAGGGGTTCAGGATGTTTACAAAATATAAAGTCCTATTTTCCCAGTGATATTTACATCACCATGGAAAACTTAAAATATTATGTATTATTGTATAGCGGTAAATAAAATATTTCTTTTTGGTTATAAATAATATATCAATTAATACTAAGTAGTATGGTTTAACAAATCGATAGACAATTGGGAGAGGGATTGTTTGAAAGTTATTATCTTGGTGTGAAGAAGAAAAATATTAGTTTTGATTATATAAAATTAAGCATTGAATGCTCAATCTATATCTTCTAACGTTGATAAATTTTGACGAGCAAACCTTTGACTAGAAAGTCAAGTGAGGCCTCATTTTTGTATGTGAACTTTTCCCAGTAAAACGTTTCGAACACATTTTAGCATGATAATCTGAATCCATTATTGCAACGATTCACTAGTATATATAATTGTTGGTGTTAAGTATATTATGAGTATCTAGATAATAAAAGTCAAAACTGATTCACTAAATTCACTACCGTATTTTCCTAACCCTTGGGTCTGGAAACTTGAAAGGTTTGCATGAAGGTTCCTTTCAGTCCCTAGACTAGAGATAAAGTTTTTTTGTTTTTTTTTACGAAATGTTATCTCTAAGGAGTGAAAATGGGGTGTTTTATGTTTTCAAAATTCACTGATTTAACCTTTGAATCAATGGACATAAAGCCTTGAAATTTACAATAAGGTTTTCTTTCTAGAATTGGGTTAGATATTTTGAGGGTTTTTCAAACGTCATCCCCTAATAGCGTGGGGATTAGAAGACTAACTCACTCTTCACTGTATTTCAACAACCTCTTGTACCCCGATAGTTTGGTTTTACCTCATTTTGTAGTTTACAATTTAATTATTTAGAGTTAATCTGGTTTATTAACCTGGTTCTACTCGTTAATTTCACTAATGTGTCCGAACTGATCATTTCAATTATATAAGTAAAATGCCTGTTTCATGATATGTCTTGTTTTGACTGAACCAATTGTAGAGACAGCACTGACTGGCAGAACATAATATTCCCGACCGAGGCAAAGGGTCATACGATCCCAACTAAGGACATACCCAGGTAAAGTGAACACCGGCTTCATTTTCTGTACGGTATCGCTGCAATGGGCTGAGATGAGATATTGCTACTTGCTATTTTCCCAAGATAACTCCTCTACCCCCATCTTTGTTAAATTCTCTACCAAAAAGACCAAATACTCAAAAAATCCTTATAACTTTCATTTTCCCATGACCTTAATCTAGCTACTGAGAGCATCAACAATATTGTTCAACGAATGATGAGCACTCTTGTTCCTAAATTTCCTATCAAAATCATTCTAATTTTCCTCGATGATTTTCTTCCACACTCAAATGTTAGCCTACATAAGAAAGAAAAATCAAATATTTAAGAAACATAAAACTATAAATAATAGAGAATCATATTAATCTTTTAGACACTATCGTAAATTAGTTGAAGAAATGTTACCTCTTTTTAAAGCGAGTTTGATTAATTAAATAAAATTAAAAGATGTATTAATTTAATTAAATCTGCTATTATTACGTGCGTCTTTCTTACTTCTGCTCCCATCTTATTATTATTATTATTATTATTATTATTATTATTATTATTATTATTATATGAAAATGTTTATATATTCGTTCATATCTAGGAAATCTGAGAGTTTTAGATGCTGTGCATGCACATTACAATCAGTACGCCGCTTTTACACAGAACGTTTGCCGCTACTTCACCGTTCTTCCACCATGAACGAATTATTATTCCTTCACTTAAAGCTATTTCCATGTTGAGTTATCCAACTTTTAATGACTTGTTGCGAAGGACAAGTTCTCCCCGCAAACTTTACCCTTTTCAGCCTTTTTACTCGGATAATTCCTGCGTAGAGGAAGAATACAAGATCTAGGAATAAAGTTTACTTTCCAAAACGTGCTAAAGTAAAAAAGTTGTTGCCTTACTATAGGTGGAACTTTCTTAGGTTTTGTGAAGACTGAAATATTAAATATAATTGTGGTGACAATTAAAGGATGGTTTTCAAATAAATATGATTGAATAAAATAGTATTTTGGAGTTTGTATTAAATTAAAACTATAATTCTTGTTTTCACAATAAGCTAAGTATCTACAATGGTTACATTAAATATAATTATTATATACATAGCTATTTTGATAAAAACATAATGATACAATATTAATATTGAAAACTAAAATATTAATATTGAAAATTGGTGAGAGATAGGATTGGAAAACCATCTTATAGTTTTCTGTATAGTAATTATTATAATGCTATGTAGAGTATGTAATGTTAGGTTACGTATGTAATGCTGAACGGCAGACCTCACTTCTTCCATTCAAATAAAACTAAAAACTCGTAAGATTTGTCAAACGAAATAATGTACAATTTTGCAGAAACACTACACCAAATAATACCTATTAAATAATATACACTATTACAGAAACATTGTCCACCAAATATCAATCAATTTAACAGGTTTTCAAAATGCTATATATTATTATATAACATTTATATTGTATATATAATATATATAGCCTTTTACCAATATATATAATATAATATAAATATATATATACTATTTATTGTATATATAATATAATGTAATATAATATATACATATTATATATATAATAAATATTGTATATATTTACATATTATATATACAATATATACTATATATTGTATATATATATAATTTTGGAAATATGTTAAATTTATTGTAATTCTCCTTTGTGGACAATGTTTCTGTAACAGTGTATATTGTTCAATTTATATCAAAATAAACAAAAACAAATTATTTTAATTAAATTTGGTATCAAGGCACTGATAACTATTATAAACAAAATGGAAACTATGGTTTTCTCATGAAAATGACTTTCAGAATACTTTACATGGGGCTAAATTTCTCATTTGTATCATATCTCGGCAACTATTTGAGAAACAAAATCACCTATCATTGTAAATTTGTGGTAATATTAAAAATAACAACTTTTATTTTGAATATATTTTTATAAAACCAATTAATTCTGGGCTATAAGCAAAAACACACATACACACATATATATATATACACATATACTAAATAATATACAATGTTACAGAAACATTGTCCACCAAAGATAACATTAAATTTATCATATATTCAAAATGATATATATATATAAAATATAGCAATTTGTAATAGTTTATATTATTTAATTTATATATATATGTTTTTGCTTATATCTCAGAAACAACTGGTTTTAAATAAATTAAAGTTTATATTTAATAATACCACAACTCTACAATGATAGGTGATTTTTTTTCTCAAATAGTTGCCGAGATATGATACAAATTGGATATTTATCCTTATGTAAAGTACGCTTAAAGTCATTTTCATGAGAAAACCATACTTTTTATTTTGTTTATAATGGTTAAGAGTGCCTTCATACAAAATGTAATTAAAATCATTCGTTTTTGTTTATTTTTGACCTTAAGTGAACTACCCTTAGTTTTAGGGTTGGCTTTCTAATTCCAAAAAACTTGAGGAAACTTTATTAAAAGCCTAAATACCAAGTTGTAGCCCAATTGATAAAATGGTTTCGGCTCTAGGACAAGATACAGACAGACAGCATAGCGAAAACCACTTCTTATATTTTTGGGAGGGGGTTGGTGTATCTCCTGTAGCTTAAATTTGTATGTGAAGTTGATATTAAATTTTCTCTTTGGTAATCAAGTTAGACAGAAAACTAATGAATAATGTTAGGCTTACATTGTATTCATATATAATAACCGCTGTTCACGAGGCTTAATACGTCAGTCAAGCCTTTTTTAAATATATAAAGAGTTTCACTTCCTGAATAAGATTCTTAATTATTTAAAGTGTGAATAACCAACAAATTATCATTATAACAACGGAAATAACTTAAGTGATATTAATTATATTAGCTCGTTTATTTTATTTAATGTTAAATATTAATCTTATAATTCCAAAATACTTATATTAATTAAAATTCGAGCAGAGGGTCTTAATACCCATTGAGGCTTTCCGAACATTTTAAATATAGGAGGTATTTATGAGAAAGATAGAATTTTAAAAATCCAAGCGCAAATTTACGTGGGGGGAGAGTGTGAAACTATTTAGTGAGTGTGGGTGGGGAGGGGGTGGGGTGGTTATTAACACCTAAATAATACACACACAAATAAATCAAACCCCAAGCCTTTTGTCACAAACTAACCAGACAAAACTAGAATGACGCACTTGTATGGGTACTCACTCTATGGTGTGTGTGTGTAGTATTATTGAAATAAATTATCTATATCACATTTGTTTTGATTGCTGGTGTCATGGGTACGTCGTAAAGAGGACCAGCTGCAGCTGATAACGTTCGGAGTTCACACGTACAGCAGTGATTCTCGCTACTCGCTCAGCTACACTCCTCCCAACGACTGGAGACTGCATATAAAATTCGCTAATGAGAGGGACCAAGGACATTACGAGTGTCAAGTGTCCTCAGATCCACCCCTCGTCTACTACGTCTTCCTTCATGTGGTCGGTAAGTGACTACATCTCACTAGTATGTACTGGTAAATACTATAACAATCCATTACATACATCAAGGACACTAACAGCATCAAGTGTACTCAGATCCACCCCTCGTCTACTACGTCTTCCTTACATGTGGTCGGTAAGTGACTACATCTCACTAGTATGTACTGGTAGATACTATAGCAATCCATTATATATATCAAGGACACTAACAGCATCAAGTGTACTCAGATCCACCCCTCGTCTACTACGTCTTCCTTCATGCAGTCGGTAAGTGACTACATCTCACTAGTATGTACTGGTAGGTACTATAACAATCAATTATATACATCAAGGACACTAACAGCATCAAATGTCCTCAGATCCACCCCTCGTCTACTACGTCTTCCTTCATGTGGTCGGTAAGTGACTACATCTAACTAGTATGTACTGGTAGGTACTATAACAATCCATTATATACATCAAGGACACTAACAGCATCAAGTGTACTCAGATCCACCCCTCGTCTACTACGTATTCCTTCATGTGGTCGGTAAGTGACTACATTTCACTAGTATGTACTGGTAGATATTATACCAATCCATTATATACATAAAGGACATTAACAGCTTCAAGTGTGCTAAATACACCCCTAATCTACTACGTCTTCCTTCATGTATGTCGGTAAGTGACTACATCTCTCTAGTATGTACTGATAGATACTATACCAATCCATTATATACATAAAGGACATTAACAGCTTCAAGTGTGCTAAATACACCCCTAGTCTAGTACTTTTCTTTCAAGCTCAAGAAGTTAATGAATCAACTAAATGAATATTATTTTCATAACTATTCAAGCAAACTACAGTAAAATAATGTTTTAGAAATTCTGTATGGCTATAATCAAGTTTTAAGTTAGCTTTACTCTTACGTTCTCACTATCAACCTCGAGTTACTTTTATCATGTTATAAAATATGAATATATGTATTATTTATTATAGGTTTAGCCTATAACGTTCACTTTTTAAGCAAACTGATTTTATTACCAAAGGTTCAATTCATATTAATTCCAGAACATTCACAACAAACAATTATCTAAAGCCAAATCATTATAAATGAGAAAGACCTAATTTTACCATATGATGTTATTTGCCACCCTACCTTGTATTTCCCTATTTTGTTCTACTTTTGTGAACAATTTCCTATTTTATTTCGCGTGAAATCTTCGAAGCTCGCCAGACGGCCTGACTATGATACTGTTTACATATATTTAAATAAATAAAAGGACGGAAGGAACAACGTAAAACATTGTTTTAAATCATTTAAATAAGGAATTTTGATTT
>CABEEJ010000171.1:0-57866 GCA_901482245.1 Timema douglasi
TATGTATATATATGTATATATATGTATATATATGTATATATATGTATATATATGTATATATATGTATATATATGTATATATATATGGGTGGAATAAAATTATGAATTTTAATATTATATATATAATATTAAAACTACCACCAATACCCCATCTGAGATTCGAACCCCGAACAATACATCACGGGAAAACCACACTAAATGATAAATACTTACAATCAATCCACGTGTCTGCTTATATGGGTGGAATAAAATTATGAATTTTAATATATATATATATGTATATAATATTAAATCAATTAGTTTTAATATTATGTATATAATATTAAAATTCATAATTGTATTCCATCCATATCAGCATACACGTGGATTGATTGATAGTGTGGTTCCCGTGATGGATAGGTCAGGGTTCAAATCCCAGATGGGTGTATTGGTGGTAGTCTTACTAAATATTGGCCCACGCTTCTTACATGTAATTGTGGTATGAGTTCTTGGAAAAATTACTATACAATTTACCCTCATCACTACCTCCTTAATGTAGTAACTAATAAATACTTATAGTTTAGTGTGTAGTAAGACCAGGGGTAAAGATAAAGATGTTATTTTTGTTTTTTACTACATCCAGGAGAAACTTAATCACGTTAATGAACAAAGTAGGTATTTTTATTTTATATTTATTACTGCCCGTTTGAGCTATAGGCTTATTTAATAGTTACCCTAATGTGTTAAGTATGAGGAAAGCTAAATTTAGGGGGAGTGTACCCAAATTTACGCGGAGGGAGGGTGGGAAACAATTTAGGATGAAAAACCTCAACACACCCAATCGGAATTTGAATCTCAATCTCCCTGTCATTCACAGCCCAATCAATTACTAGTGGTATGCCTTAGACCATTCGGCAACCAAGTGGATCAAGGTAGGTATGAAGAGTTTAAGATTCAAAGCAAAACATGGGAAATGGTTAAGGACAAAGAACTCCCAATTATCACGACCAGGATTAGAACCCTGGCCTTCCCTTCAAGGGAACACCACACTCTATGAGCCTGTCATTGTATTTGATGGCCCCACTAATGTGGATCGATAACTATCTTCTGTGTAGAAATTTGTTCAGTATTTAAATATGAAACTTGTATGTTGCAGATCGCAGTTTCTTGGTGGCCAACGCACAACACGGACTATGCCACATCATCTACTGCTCAGACGGTTTCTGTCGGATGTCTGGGTACAGCCGAGCAGAGACAATGCAAAGAGCAGCAGTGTGCGACTTCCTTCATGGGCCACTCACTTCTCAACATGCGATCAACGTTGTCAAGGAGGCACTCGAGGCAGGCGTGGAGAGGCATTTCGAGATTCTCTACTACCGCAAGGACGGTAAGATTATCCAGGTCAAACCTCGTTATTGTTATTTCAGAACATCGCCTTATTGGAGGGAAATAGGTATATTCTTGCACGGCAATATTTATACTGGGAATAACAGTTTTGAAGGAGCATACATATATACATACAAACATACATATATGCATACATACATACATGCATACATACATAAGTACATTCATACATACTACCTAGTTATGTCGTTCCCTTATGGGTAGACAAGAAACTGTGCATATAGCTCCAAAACATCTCGGTACTATTCCATCCTCACTAACTTTCTCCACACTTCCCTATCCTTGAATATTCCCTTCCCTCTGGAAACATCCATCCGTACACAAGAGTTATCCATCCTATTTTATTCTTAAGAATATTAAAGTTTTTCTTTCTTACACATTCGTCTACAACATACAGCCACGTCTTACAATTGAACAATACACTCTTCCATCATATATTTGCTTCGTCACACGACCATAACTCATCCTCTCAACATGACATAACCGACATAATGCGTTTCTTTTACATTGACCTATTGGATTCACATTCAAACCACACTCCTTCAGCAACCAGTCATTATGGACTCTGTTAATACGAGTTTTTCCACACACATTTCTTAGATATCCCATTCTAACCGCATTAACATTGTTCTTGTGTTTATCCTGACAAATCCACGTTTCACAACCATAAAACAATGTTGGCACTAACACACTTTTATATAATGCAATCTATGCCTCTTTCATTAATACTACTTAATTTTTGGCTGTAGTCTACATATATCCAACTAATCTCCAAGATGTATTCACTCATCGGTAGATTTCACCATCCATCCTTACATTTCGACCAAAAATTCTGCCCAGATACACAAAATCATTCACTTGATCCAACGGTTTTCCATTTATACTAATATGACAGTCATTGGCTGATACGTCCTTATCAAAAACTATAACAATAGTTTTGGAGACATTCATAAGAAGAGCCATTCTGTCTGTTACCACATTCAAAAGATCTAATTCATTACGTTTGAGATATAAAAGCCGTTGTCTTGTAAAATGTATGTAATGTGATTTCCCCTTTTACCCTGGCCTGACTTAAAGTGTAATTTGTCAGGGGAAACAATATAAGATTAATTTATTATTAGCCCGTCATGTACTGTACACTCCATTCACCCCGAAATGTAACAGTCTTACCTTGACTTATTACACTATGCCCCTATCCTTTAAGCAATGCCATAGTGGAGCCAAGTAAGGTAAACTTTCTATCTTTCAGGGTAAAATAAAGGTATACTTCACTTATCCTGGAAGGTAACAAGCTAACCTTGCACGTTTCCACTATAGTACGGATTGTAAGATAAGGCCATAGCGTAACCCGTCAAGGAAAGACTGCTTCTTCTCATGGTAAACGAAGGCTATTTTTAACTTCTTTCATTCCTATGGTTATAGGATGTGATTTAAAGAAGAGTAAAAAAAATATTAAAATTGGGTAGTGGTACAGAAGGATAAAAATAGATAAACTATCTGAGAATGTAAATACTGAATAAAAAATGGTTAATTGAATATAGTTATATAGGTGAAGTTATGTCTGTGAAAGAGATAGAGAGAAAGTGGGATTAGGAAGTAGGGGCAGAATGGGAATTTTAGTTGTTCTTGCAGTAGTTAGATAAACCCTGTTATATTTAAATAAAAATGGGATGAGCTCACAAGCGTACTGACAATAAAGCATACCTTTAAGAATTATGTTTATTTTTTCTTCAGTCTCTTGGTTGTTTGATAACCTAAATATTTTATTTTTTTTAGGTACAAAGTTCCTATGTTCAGAGGTTATAGCACCAATAAAGAGTGAAATAGATGATATATGTTTATACATCATTAACTTCGAAGACTTGACTGCCTTACCAACTCCTGAAGAAGAAGAGTCATCTAGTAATATTCAACAAAGCAAATGTAAGTGCATAAACTATTGGCTTTCTTTTTTCCTATTTGGACAGTACTAACCACAGTACATAGTTTGTTGTTAATATGTTTTAATAAATATAAAAGTATTACTAAATATATTAGAACCTAAATTATTATTATTACATAGTACTGCCATCGATAGCAGTCCATCAGTGGCGGGAATAGTTGAGATCGATACACTTTATTAATACTTTATTTTGACGTTTTCGGATAAATTGTTTTTATTATATAAACATATTTATGAGAAATATTATGTATATAGTGGGAAAATAAGGTAAATTTAGATTTCTTTTTTATTCCCATTGTCTTAGTACCCTTTCGATATATTTACGTTTAAACTCACTATTATGCAGTAAGAATAAGGAAGATAAACTTTGATTGGAACTATAAATGCCATTTAGTAGCGGGACTGTGCTTTAACAAGCTCTTTGGTGACCTGGCGGTCTAGGGGTTAAGGTGTCAGACTTCTATGCTGGCGGCCGGGGCTCAATCCTCGGTCCCGGCAAAGATTTATCTGATTACCAAACCCTTCCTTCACCTCTGACAAGACATCTTGTGAATGTGAGGAATGCCAGGCCTCTACCGTGGTTCGGATTCCACGTTAAACTGTAGGTCCTCCATTTCATTTCAAAATCACCCTACCATTACACATTAGCGTAAGTGCGTATAAACCGAACGGGTAGTAAGACGTGGTGCTAATAATAATAATAATAATAATAATAATATTAACAAGCTCTTTAAAAACAAAGTCTTTTTGGGATTTATGATCCTTTTGATTAAACCAAACACTGAGTGAATGAGTTTAATATCTTTCACTGTTTAGGGCATGATTTTCAAACGAGTTATTTTTCCGTGCTACATATTTAAAAAGAGATGTTCAAAATGTAAATTTGAAAAATAAATACATTTTTATGGTTTCGTCAATCATGGTTTACATACTTATTGTAAGAACTCCTATATATCAGTCATCAATATGATTTTGATTTTACTGACCACAACAACATCACCAGTCACGTATACATTATTGAGCAATACTAATATTATTTCAAAAGAGAGATAAGGTTCCATAGTTCGCTCACAATTGATTGGTTTTTTCTCTTGTTGTTTCATAACATTTTCCCCTTAGCTTTCTTTTAGCAGTATTAATATTTTATGTCCACGCAGCCATTACCCTTCTTACCAACTTTATTTCCAAACGGTTCATTTCGATCTCTTCGTCCCTGGGGGAAGGGGGGTAGGCACAGGGGTGATGCCTTGTTTACAAGTGAAAAGAAGTAAACCAAATTAATTTACAAATGTCTATGAAAGATTAGAGAGAAATGTTCAATAGCTAGAATTACTTATAACAATAATATCTTGAATGATTAAACTAAATAACTTATCTATGTGTTCTCTGGTTCAGTGATCAAACACATGTTTATTTATATTAAAATTTTACTTTATCATATCCTTTATTGTAATTTGAAAGTAATGTATCATCAGTTTAGCTCGATCACTTTGCTGCTTGGTGTTATAACGGCGCGTGGTCGTATCCTGATCCTGGATCCTGACCGGGTTAGTATATGAACTGAACGCACTTGATTCACGTGCATGTGCAATATCTCAGCACTAGAGTCAAATATTTAAATATATTGTGTTCGAGATAGTTTCAAGTTCCTTACCAACGATTATAGACCGGGTTCAATTTAAATTTAAAAAAACTTAAATAAAATATCACATGATAAGAATAATTGGGGTCAATTTATTCCACACTTTGATTCGGGCAATCATAATGAATATAAATAATGGATATATACCCTATCTAATGGTATATAAAACGATTAGAGTTAGTTAAATAAAAAGTTGTATTTTAGTAAAAAAAAAAAGCTAAATAAAAGGTTAAATCCTGATTTGTGTTAAATAAAGTTATTGTATTTCATTAAATAAATTTGTATTTTGTTGTAAGAGGTAAAAAAAATGAGTGGGGGAGGGGGGTGTTGGAAAAAGACAGCAAATTCACTTTAATATATATTGTTACAAATATAATAATTACAGATAAAGGATTTTATGTTATGTTTTTAACTATTCCTGGACTAATATAAACACAGTTATTTAATCAACATCAATCTTAAAAAAATAGCTTTATATAATAATCTATTATTATTTAAAAAAAATCATTATGAAGGTCCGATTATTATAAACTAGTTAATAATCTTTTTAAATAAACGTATTAAATACAGTGTAAGCCCTATTAATGTATACACGATAGACAACAACCTAGCTTGTATTGAACTATTTTTACCAGACCAAAAAGTATATACATTTTTACCATCATGCATACACGTCAATCACCAAAGTTCAAGAAAAGCATTATTTTCAAATTTTCTAATCATTCACGGTGGGTGTTACTCATTCTACACATCATAATATTTTAATATGTCAAATCTTTTGAATATTTGCATTCTCTTTGAAAATGACTTAGGACCTTTGGTATTTTTAACTTTCACTAACCTATTATTTTACTAAACAATTTTCCATACAACAACACTTAATCATTATATTCCAAAATAACGTTACTTGAAGTAAAGTAGAATGCAAGACCAAATACATGAATATAAAAATATCTCATTAGAAATTAAATATGGTGTAATTTTCTTTTTCTTCAAATATTTTTCTCTTTGGACATAGTATGTGTGTCAAAAAAACTAATCAAACCAATTTTTGTACCAATAGTAATTTGCTAAGGGAAATAAATTTTCTTTGAGAATTTCTTTGCCAGCCAGTTGGTACCATTTATTTTTTTAAGGCGATCTCAGGCTGAAGGTAAACAACAATAAAGTTGCTAATTATATTGTTAATTCGAAGTTAAATCAACAAAATTAGTCATAATTTGTACTTAAAAGGAAAAAAGGTCAATTTGGTTAAAAAAAATATATTTTGTTTCATATCACGAATGTATTTTTATTTAAAAATATTACAATGGTCTTTAAATATGTTTTGATAGTAATTTAAATGTGATACGTAACTGTTCGTAAAATTATGTCTCGTGAAACTTGTGTGCTTCTAAATTAATGGGAATTAAGTTGGAGTGACTAGTTAATCTCCAACTCTTTGACTGTGTGAGTGTTTAACACACGTCTATCCGTATGATGGTTTTATCGCGAATGTCTCTACAGTGAAAGCCGTGAGGTCTCCTTGCAAACCTCGCCGCGAACCAAGGAAGTATCCACTCTCATCGGGCGATTTACATTGTTAGAAAGAAATCGGTCAAGGTCTCTTTCCCCATCGAGAAGAAAAATTATACATAGAGAAGTTAATAGATAGGGCAACACTAGCTTAGAACAATGAAAACCGTAGTTCTGTCGATTCACCGCAGAATGGCGCTGACAAACGAACCTTCAGATTTACTAAGTATTTATATTTATTTGCTATTTATATAAAACAGTTGCATCAGTAAAACATACATGGTTTTAGGTATGCTAAACGCATAGCAACTTATAAGTGGAATTATAAAATCTAAGTAATATATTATCTGATTATAAATACCATTTTATTATTATTTTATAAAATAATATATCTGGTTATGGGTATCCAAATACCTGTATGCATAAACACAATATAATAAACATAGGATTTTAATATAAATAAAGGTTTGGAAAATATAAACTTCTTATTGTGAATAACACTGCATTGGTATAAAATTTTACTAAATTGTTTGTGTTATTTTCTAGGTATTGATATTATAGACAAAAATGTGATAGCTTATAATCACATGACTTAACGTATGAATACATAAACATAGTTTTAATAACCTTATGAAACTGTGCTCCTAACAGAATCCAAATTTATTTAATAAAATAGACGTCGACAGTTTTGAATAATTGCACAAGCATTTGTATATAGAAACGATGGAACCCTCCCCCTCCATTTAAAATATATGAAATCTTCTAAATATCTTCTGAAGTGAAGGCATTACATATTAAAATGATTTGATAGCAAACCCCCTTGTCCTCCAAAATAAGGAAGGCAGCCACCACATCATCTTATTAGCCATTTTTATTGTATGTCATGACATTAATTTCTGGGCTTTCTTTAGCATTAAGGTGACTGTTCAAAAAACACACAACTAGAGTTCATATTAATATAATTGACTCAATAAATTATATTAATTATAAATAACAAAACTATTTTCATTAATTTAACTAGTAGGAGACGGCAAAACGTTCATGATTTCTAAAAAAATGGCTTGAAACCACACAATTTTCTTCTTAGTTGTGCTTGTGTCTGTTTACTGTTTTTTTTATCAAAGTACCTGGAATTTTGAGACATTTACTATGTAAATTACCAAATCTGGAGAAGTCAGATTAAATCGATTTAGAACATTATTCAAATGAACCAACTATTTTATACATTATGAATTTAAGCTTAGTTATAATTTAACCCTCAAACAGTAAGGTATATTTTGAGGACGTATCCGGTAAGGTGGGGTCAGAGCCGACCCATTTATTTATATTTGTTAATTTTTTATTGGTTAAAGTACATAAAATGTAATAACAGGAAACTTGAATGTATGTTCATTAAAGAAGAAAAAATACAAAAAATTGACTAATTAATATGAGAAACATATAGACTAAATTGGCTCAGTTCCAAAGTATTGAGTAAATTGCTCCAGTCCCAGAAAGTTTTATATAAAGCATTATAACAAATAAAATATAAAACTATTATAAAACATCACAATTCTAAAAATCAATATTAGTATATTATTATTATTATTATTATTATTATTAGCACCGCGTCTTACTATCCATTCGGGTTATACGCACATACGCTAATGTGTAATGAAGAAATGGAGGACCTACAGTTTAACGTGGAATCCGAACCACGGTGGAGGCCTGGCATTCCCCCACATTCACAAGTTGTAATATTAGTATAAAATCACTCTTCTGTTTCATCAGAGTCCATATCACAATATCACGGAGCGCTAATTACCATTTTATGCTCTCCACACAAGCATCTATAACAATTTGTACAAAACTCATTTTCTTTTCTGCCTTTAGTTTTATCACACAAAACACATCTTTTTCTCCTCCTGGATGATGGTAACTCCTTTATTCAACTTTATCTTCCTCCAGTGGCCCGTAGTTCCCTCGGAAGATCTAGCACCATCTCTAACATCAATGGTTTGGTCAAGGCAAATGGACTCTTCCTTTTTTTGTGTTATGACAAAGCTTGTCAAGGACTTACACTCCTTCTTTTGTCAAATTATAGAATTCTATGATCTCTGGTTTCTTAGAGTTTTCGTTTATTTCCCCTGTGAAATGCATGGATGAAATCAATAGTACTTTTTTGTGTGTGGGGGAAATCAGCATTTTATCGTGTTGATATAAAAAGCAAGAAGGCATCTTTGCCGCATGTGACAACATTGATGGTGGTATTTGTGGTTTATTCTTCCGTAGAGTCCCTACAAAGGTAAGTTTTCTCTTGCTCAATTCTTCAGTCAACTCATAAGAAGAAATCCAGTTGTCTGATGTCACATTTCTATTGCTTCCAAACAGTGGTTTAGTGAGCTGTAGTACGTATTGAATAGGCAAAGATAAATCGCCATTTTTCTTCTCGCGTTCTTTCCCTACATATGGTATGGTATGCCTCTCATAAAATAAAAAGTTCTGGCATCACACAATGAGGTAATTTTTAGCTCATATTTACCAGGCTTCTTTGGAATGTACAGTACATCTTAAAGGGGCATCTACCGCGGAAGCTAAAAAGTTGTTTCGCATCAAATGTAAGATACTCTGTTGGCATGTAGAATTTTGCACAGTTATTTTCAAATACATTCCACATTTCACGAAAAGTAGAAAACTTGTCATTAGACTTGCGAGTATCTCTTATATCGTTATCATTAAACCGAAGGTTTGTGAGGAGAGAATAATTTTTTTTTTCATTGAACTTAGAAAAGTGGAGCGGCCAAATATGGGGACAATATATCATCATGGTTTAAGCCCAATTTTTTCAAAAAATCATTCATACATAACACTCCAATTAAAGCTCTGATCTTCGTGGGGTTAGTAGGAGATATAAACCATTGCACTGAATTGTACCTAATTTTTGCTCTTTAAATTTCTTGGTTTATATGGCATACTATTTTGTCTAGAATTTCATCTTTGAAAAATAACGAAAATAACTTTAACTCATCTGTTATCCCTCACGCTTCGCCCTTAGGCCCCAGTAGATGAATGACTATGTTTGAAGGTGTCTTTGAAAATTTCGAAAATAAAAGTTTATCTGTCCATATAGTATCATTATTTTTTTCCGAGCACGAAATTTCTGTCACCATCTAGGTTAACTGGGTTTAATCCTATTGCTTCATGAATATCCGTTACCTCTTCTAAATCAATAATATCATCTAAATTTTCGTCATTATATAGACTATCGCCATTCGTTTATGAGCACGTTTAATCAAGATTATCATCCAATACGTCGTCAGATTCTTCTTGTATACGTTGTAATCCTCGCGAGATCTCCTCGGGAGTGGAGAAAAATGTTTTCCCCTCCATCACTTTATTGCTGAAAAAAAACTATCAATGTTGTAAAAAAAATCTATAACATTAAGAGTAAGGTGGGTCGTATCCGACCCGGGAGAGCGTGAGCGCATAAGAAAATGAAAATAGAAAGGACATGACACTTAGCTCGGACGCCTCAAAGCTAGAAGGCCTAGAGAACAACTGGGAGAAAGGATAACTGAGGCCCCGTGACCTTAAGATAAACAGTTCATGCGCACTACAAAGAAAACTGTGGTCTGGGTCGCATCCAAACCGGCCCTTACCATTTGAAGTTTAAAAATATGTGTTTGAAATTTATATTGAGAATTACGCTTTTGGTAGTAGTGCTGAAATGCTAATTGTAGTGCTTTAGTTTTAATATCATTAAGTATGACCTATAGTTTAGACTTTGGTAAAATATGAAAAAAAAATTATCCATTAATATAAATTTATACATATTTTATAGTGGTTGACAAATTAATTTTTTTAAATATTACTATGACCTTAAGTTAAGTGAAAACCTCATATATCTAAAGTCAAAATATTTTGGCCAAAATTTTAATCTTTTTCAAATTAAATTTTTAACTCTCTGACTTAGGAAGTAAATCTCTTAGTTTGAAGACCATGTCTATCAATGTATATGTGTAAGTAGCTCACTCTAGTAGTTATTACTAGAATTATTTTAACTCATCTATATTGGAACCAACCGTGTAGGTTGTTACTTTTTCATATATAGAAAGTGTTCTAATCGTAAATATTTTCACCTTCGAGACTATGATGAATCTTGACATTTTTAATGCCCCTGATTTCAATAAAATTGGTTTTAAAATTCTGTCTCTGTATGTATGTTTGTACTTGGGGCTATACCAAAGCAGTTTTATGAATATCGTACAAAATTGATATTTAGATGATGGCCACGTCTCCAAAAAATATTGAGATTTTAATTATAGCTCCAAAATTAAGGTAGTTTACAGAAAAATTAATTAATGAAAATCCAAGTAAAGTTATCATGTTAGTAGAATTTAACATAAGAGGTCCCCCATTAAACTTGTAATAGGCAATATTCCTACTACTGAAATAGCGCGCCTTTGATAATTAAATAATTATACCAAAATTAAAAATCATATTAAATCTGGTTCTCTACGGACTTATTTGTGTTATTGAGAGAGCCCTCATATCATATCTTATATTCATATAATAGGCCTCTATAGACATCATTTTGTGGACTCTATAAAAATTGTGTAGAACATTTTGCATCGAGCATGATTAGAATATGACCACCAAGTAAATGATAATTAAAAATGCTTTTTTAACAATAATGATTCTAATTATTGGTTTATTTACGTATTAGTTACGTTTATATATAAATTGGTTTTGAGCCTTATTGGAGGTTTTTCTGAATATATTTTTATATTTTATCTGAACCATTTTGAAAACATTTGGTTTTAAAATGTGTTACTTACTAAGGGCACCACATACTTTAAAGAAATATCCTTCCATCACACTTTTCATTTATTATGAGAATGACTGTTATGGTTTTGAGGCTTCAAAACCATTAAAAAAAATCTTCAATCGTCTTAGAAAGTTCTGTTGTGACCATATAAAAAATAAGCTCTAATTTGTTTGAGAAAGGATTAACCTACGTTTATAACCATTTGTTTTGATCTAAAGCTGCATACTTGATTGAAAAATCGTTTAGAATGAAATAGTTTTACCTTTTCATGATTTTTTTTGTATCATTAATATTAGAATGTAAAGATTTTTATTTTGTATAGAAATATTGATACCTCTCACCTTAATCTTAACGCAAATAATATTTGAAAAAACTACTTTCTTAAAGACCGCGAGATTTTTGGACGTCTGCAACGCATTTAATTCTTTCGATAAGCGGCCACCTTAACTGTAATGTTTAATATTCATTGTAAATATTCTCATTATAAATAAAATATGGATTTTTATCAAAAATTAAATTTAAAATACCTAAATTATTTAAATTTTGATGAAGTGGTTAAATAAAATTATTTTAAAGTAGGTGTGGTAACGGGAGGTAAATAATGTATCGGGGAAGCTGGTACTACACCTAATAGTCAGTAAGCCTACTTCCTAAGTACTACATAGTTAAAATATTTGTTTAAAGACTATTATGTTTCTATTAACTTGGCCGAGAGTTTCTAATTAAATAAATGTAAGACACAATCGCATAAAGTTTCTCATACTGTGTACTAAAGCTTCGAAAATAATCTTTAAGAGTAGATTTTCAGTAAACTACTCTTAAGAAAGTTTTCCTCATAAAAACAAACATGTAATCTTGTTATTACCAATAAACACTCTATATAAATTTAATACCAAATTGTTCAAATATTTTTAACAAATTTCAAATTTGGTTGATTGTAACCTGGTCCACGTTATGCATCAACAAACCAAGCACCACCATTACGGTTTTCATAAATGAGCGTTAACAAAACTCTAAGAAAATTTGTTTTTAACATAAAATTTTATTATTAAATAATATAATATTAGTAAATGTAATTAATTTTAACTAATAGTTGACACACTTTTAAATAATAAGTAACTGAGGAAATGTATTGATTTTGGGTGCTTAGTCTGCTATTCTCTTGTCTCCATAGTAACATTTTATTATTTATACTCAGACCAACTACCATTTGGTAATTTAGTCTGTTATTGCAAATCTATAGACAATAGATAAGAATAAATAATAAATCATATAAATAAAATTAAAAATAAATTGTCTTTCCCAAAGACGAAAGAGACCTTAATGTGTTCAATTCACTTAAGATTAAATATCATAATGACTTTACAACAAATTTGTTAGTAATATTTAAAAAAATATAAGCTTGGGGAAAATCAATGAATAACTCTCTTCTTCATCGATAAATTAAGAACACCACTACCACCTATGTCACCTTCAATTTCTTCTTTAGATGAAATGTTTAGATGGTTTCGATTTCTAATACTTACTTCGAGCTTAGTTGTTCCTACAAAGTCAACCTTTTCCATTCTCATGAAATTGAATTTTTCCCTATAGAGTAACATGACGTTGATATAGTAATCAGGGGTGTATATACGCTTTTGAAGTTTCAAGGCATATATACTGAATCACTTGAAAAAATCTATGTCCAGAGATAATAAAACGATTAGTATAGTTTTTAAAGAGTAAGGTTACTCCATAATAGCTTTTAGCATCAATTCAATTTTTATATTCCTGTTTTGACCTCTGCATGAATCAGACCAAACAATCAACTCCTTCGTTTATTTTCCTAAATTGAATTTGACATGATTTTTAAGCATGCACCTATAGCTTATGAGCTCCTACCTACTTCTCCTTCAAGCCAAAGTTAGCAAAAGTTATTTCACTCGACTCAGAATTGACACCACGTCTATAGATCCATAGAACTCGCTTATAGTGTTTGTTGAAATTTTGGGGAAAGGTAGGGACCTTTGATTATAAGAAGGTGAGTAATTCTAGACCAGGATTTTCTTTAGTTTTAATCAAATCATCTTACATTACATCTTGTGCCATCTTTGCGTTATCTTGATGCCTTGCATGCTTTTCTCCAAGCTAATATTTAATTGCATCTCCTATGGCACTAGTTTTTTTGTGCAATTAACAAATCACACATGTTACAGGTGTCTTTCCATGATGTTATTGTTTCCAAGTTAAATTTTCTCTAAAATGCCTTTTCTGGTTTAGTGGTATCATATGGCAAATATTCCCTTTCAGTCTTAGACCACGAATAATGTGATTTCTATCTGGGATACTTGTTAATATGATCCACAATTTGATTTTCTTTTTGTAATGTTATTTTGTTTCCTCCTACAGTATTTGCTCTGTGTCAACAATAGCTATTATATCCAATATTTTTTTCTTTTAAATATTCATATGAATCAACTCTGCATGATTACGTAATCCACATTTTAACATATATTTAATTAAAATATGATAAATAAGAACTATTAAGTTGTCTATACTTTATTTTAGCACTGTGTCTTACTACCAATTTGGATTGTACGCTTATGTACTAGTTACGCTAATTTTTTTTGTGTTGAGGAAGGATATATTCTGAGGAGGTGTTGCCGCATTTGTGCAGAGGAAGAGTGGAAAACAATTTTTGAAAAAACCTCTCTCAGTATATCTGATCAAGATTCAAGTCTCGATCTCCCCGTCATCGGCAGTCAAGTCTACTACAACAGTGGTGCCTTAGACCATTAAGCCAACGAAGTGGGTAGCTGTCTACTAATATTGAATTATTACAACAATGCATCAAAGTATTAAAATGTATGTTGTTTAATGCACACTGAGAGAGAGAGAGAGAGAGAGAGAAATAGGCCTATATTTAAAACGATTAAAAATAATACTTCACAAACTGCATCAATAGACTATATGACAAGTAGGTGGCACCTGGTCTCTTTATGAAAACTCCAGAACAAGTATTGAGAATACCAACACATGCGGTGGGGATTAGGTCTTTTGATGCAAAAAAAAATCAGCTATACAGAAAAAGATGTTAGTCTATACTGATTAATTAAGCTAAAGATGGTCAAAGGAGGTACTAGTATATTTTTCTTATTGTTAAACCTTTGAATACAATATTGCATCAGTATTATAACTTTTAAAAAAGGCGCTTAGTCTATTTATGAATAAACTGGTGCAACTATCCTAAACTTATTTGTAATTTGTTTAAAAAAAACTTTTTCTTATTTATCATGAAAAACTATTTCCAGATACCTATTTTAAGCTCACTCTTTATGGACAATATGGAAAAAATTCTAATTTTATAAAAATTAAATTAAATTAGTTTAGAAAAATAAAAATACATTATCATTGATCATGTAAAATAATACCCTAATACCTAGTTTGAGCTAAATCGTTTGAAATTATATAAAAAAATAATAAAAAAAATCACTCATCCGTAAACTATTATAAAAAGATTTTTGTTTAGAAAAAGGAACATACACAGTTATTTATAAATTAAAAAACTTAACGAATAACAATTATGAACTAAATCCCTAAGGCCATTTTTTTTAAATATAGAAATTTTTAAACAGTTATACTCAAACAGCCCTTAAGATGGTAGTGTAGGGGTGTAGGAAGTGTAAATTCAGTGTTTTTACAATTTCAATAAAAAATGTCAAAAGAAATTGAATATTACTTTAGTTGAATATAAATCAAGTATGTCTTAGAATTAAACTTTTTATTTTCATTTAAAAAGTTTAACATCTAATACCACTATGCTCATGCCAGATATTCAACAACAATTTATACCAACATGGGAGGAACATTAATCTCTATGTTTGTACTGAAAGATTATTTTATTTATCTAGACCAAAATGTTTTGGTATAAAATATGCAAAAAAAACATCAACTGTCCTTTTCTGATGTTCCCTACATCACCATGAATTTTCCACCGAAAAACAAATACTCATTTTTATTAGTCATGTCAAACACTCCTTTCAGATATACATTTACAAAAATTGCTTAATAACTTTGAAAATATTTGAGGTTTTTGAAATATCAGACATCAGTTAACTAACCGTAAACTAATTTTCACCCAAAAACAATTGTGTTAAGTCTTTAGTAAACCACCCATAACGAGTTTCTACCCCAAAAAACAAGTTTTATTTATCATGCCACACAATCCCCCAAAATACATCTTATTCAAAATGTTAGAGCCTTTTTAAATAGTTCGAAATGAAAAGAAAAATCAAAATGTTAGAGCCTTTTTAAATAATTCAAAATAAAAAAAAAAATCACACATAATTAAACTACCGTACCCTTAATTTGAGGGCCATTGTCCAAATCAAAATAATGACCTAAGGTATAGCCCTATAAAATCTAAATATCATGTTTGAACAAAATCCATCCAACCGTTTTTGATCCATGGACAGGGACAGACAGACAGACAGGCAGGAAGGATTACAGAACATGGAGACAGACATTGGGACTTACATTGTAAAATCCACTTATTTAGGGCTCAGATTCACTTAAAACGTAAAGATTAATTTCTACCCACAGATCGATTACTTTCCTATTACAGTATTTTCTCTCGATATGAGAAAGTAAAATAAAAAATAACCAATTTTTACACATTTTATATGATTTAGATAAACTTGGTTCACATATTATAGTAAATCATAAATAAGTTTTAATTTATTAATTTTAGTTATATTAATGAGCCAAATGTTACCACAATTTTAAAAATAAAAAAAACAAATATTATTCCTTCTGATTTTTATAAAATCTTGTTTGATACCTAATATTTATTATTCATTTTTCAAACATGATTGTGGAAAAATAGTAGTTTTCCGCATAAACCCGAGTTTCACAGAGAATTTTCACTTTTTCATTCTTTGTTTAGTCACCATGTAAACCGTTATTTGATGCATGGTTGTAAATCTCTAAATAAAATATCTCTATTTGGCTAAAATATAATAAAGAAATCTTTATTTTGTTGGTCCGAACACATCACAATTCTCTCTTTGGATTATTGTCATACCACACATAAAATCTGGTAAGTCTAAGCTGGGGATACATTTATTTTTATTAAAATGTTGCTATCGTTGACTCAAATTTAAATCAATAATATAGAGCATAATTCGAAAATTAAAAGGTTAAGTTTTTAAGTTCGTGAAAATATTGTATATGTTTTGTCATGTGCATGATAAAATGATGTTAAAAAATGTTTTGGTATGTAGGCTTATTATAAGCTCAAAAACTATAAAATGATCTTGGATAAGGATTAAAAATAGCCATTTTAACTATCTAAGTATGAGATTTGGTGTTAGTTTTTTTTTTTNTTTTTTTTTTCAAATAATGGGTTTTGATGTTCATTTTAGCAAATAGTAACACAATATAAATACATAAGTTGAGCTAAGTTTTCGTTTTACTAGTTAGTTTTGTAGATATGATATTTGAAATTAATATTTTGTGTACCACATATATCTTTTCACATTCTTATAAATACAGTAAGTTCAGTCATGTTTCCATGTTGATAGTTAATTTAGAGGTAATGCTATTTCAAAGTCCCGTAATATTTTGTGTACCACATTTGTATTTTAACATTCTCTCTTCCTATCTGACACACACTCTCCCCTTACACACACACACACATACACACTCACGCACACTATACAACATTCTTTCACATATATTCTTCTCACACTTTATCCCTCTCTCTCTCACACACTCTCTACCCTCACATACACTCTTTATCACACAATTTCTCTCACATTATCTTTATAATACTTTCTCTCTTAAGCTCTCTCAAACGCCCTCGCTCTCAAGTGCTCTCTATTTCTCAAACGCTCTCTCTCTAAAATGTTCTCTATTTCTCAAACGCGCTCTCTCTATAATGCTCGCCCTCAAACTCCCTCTCTCTCAAACCCCATCTCCAAAACTCTTTGAATCATTCTCTCTCTCTCACACAATCTCAATCTCTTTCTATCTCAATATCTCTCTTTCAAACTAAATCTCTTCCAAACACACTCTTTCTCTCACTCTCAAATTCAATCTCTCTCTCTTTAACCCTCTCTCTCTCAAACCCTCTTTCTCACCCTAATTTTCTCTCTTTCTAATTCCTCCTTCTCTAACTTTTTCTCTCAAATTCTCTCTCACACGCCCTTAAGTTTTATCTCTCTTTCATACAATATCCCTTCCAAAATTTTATATTCACTCATTCTCTCTCTCTCACACACACACATACACACACATACACATACACATACACACATACACATACACACATACAAATACACACACACACACACACACACACACACACACACAAACACACTCTCTCTTTTTCCCTCGGCTCCCCTCTTCTCCCAGTATTTATCTCTCTAACACATACACATACTCTCACTATCACTCGTTCACATTCACTCGCTCTCTCAATTGCTCATTATCAGTCACACTCTTTTTCTCACTCCTCACACTCATTTTATCACACTCACACTCACTTTCTTACACTCACTCACTCACACACTTACACAATCACACACTCAAACCCTTAAACTCTCATTTTCACTATCACATTTTATCATTCCCTCTACCATTTATCTTATATAAAAATTTGATAGGCCCGTTTTCGGCAATTGAAATTACGAGATAATAACAACCAATTTTGACAAAAGATAGCTCATTTTAAGGCTAGGGCTCCAGGATATCGGGAAAAATAATAGTTTCCAACGAAAATTTGATTTTCCCGGAGGATTTTTCAGTTTTTCATTCTTTATTTACATAGCCATGGGAATTCTTATTTGTGAATGATTTTATGACTGTAAACAAATTATTTATTTTTGGTTAAAAATTCTAACACTTACTAAGTTGTAGGGGGAAAAAAATATAAAGTTATGGCAAAAATCTATACATACTAAACAAACAAAACCAATGATAGTAGGTTAAAACTAAGCAATTTTATTTGAATGGATATTTCTCCTTCTTCTTTATTTTCGAGTAGCTATCTCTGATCACAAAATGGCTGTTATTATAAATGGTCCTAGCACATCTTTTACTTATATCTTTTAATTGAGAGAATTAATTTCATAGGCTGGGAAAAAATTTATGGTTATTAGAATGTAGTTCCCGTTAATTCTCATTTAAATCAACAATATTGATACAATTCGCAAATTAAAAGGTTAAATAGTCTATTTAGCGAAAATACTCCCTCACACATTCTTTCACATACACAAACGCACACACACACACTCTTTCTCACCCACGCACTCTCTCTTTCTCACCCACGCACACACTCTTTCACATACACACTCTGTCTCAATTTCTCTCTCACACTCTCTCTCAAACACATATTTTCTTTCCCACTTTACCCCTTTCAAACTCTTTCTCACAATCACTCTCTCATACTCACTCACATACGTATGCATTCATTCTCATTCTCACTCTCTCAATTTCTCTGATAGTCCTATTTCCAGTAAATGAAACTATGAGAAAAACTTTGAACCAATTTTGACAAAGTGTCACTCATTTTAAAGACTAAAAATTCAGGATGTGTGCAAAATAGAAGCTTCCAAATAAAACCCAATTTTCCTAGAAGATTTCTATCTTTTCTTCTGTAGCGCAGTGGCTCATCTGTACAATCATTATTTGCTTACATCACAATGAAAACCCTGATTTGTGTATGATTTATATTGGTAAATAAAATGCTTCTCTTTGATTAAAAATAACAGTTCAATTCTTACTTAAGTGATAAGGTACAACAAATAGGTGAAGAGCTGGTAGAGGGGTCGTTTTAAAGTTCTATCATAGAGGATAAAAGAAACACTTACTTTTTGCTTAAAAATAAACACTGAAAGATAAAATCAACTAAAAGATGCCTTTGACTAGTAAACCTTTAACTAAGAAAGTCGAATGAGACTTCATTTTAAAGAACATTTCCAAGTAAAAAAAGTTTTGAATACATTTTATCGCGATAATTTACAGCCATCGTTGTAAAGATATGTTAATTATTATGTTATCTCCAATGGCATATATAAACTTATTCTATAGTATGCATAGATAAACTGACTATTTCATTGGCATATGCAAACTTATTCTTAAAGCTATATAATCCTGACCAGCTTTTTAATTAGTTTTAATTCTCCATATTAACTGTAATAAGTGTCTATAAAATTAATTTTATTCAAATTCAACCAAGCTCAGTATTATTATAACAGTTTTTAGGATTTTTTGGATATTTATCATACACTATGGTAAGCAATAACCGATATATTGTCGCAAATTTTAAATTAATTCAATATAAATTGATTTGATTTCTTAGCAATAAAGCTCGGTGTACACATAGGGTTTTTAAAACCTAATATATATGTTATGACATTGTTCCTGTGGACCATATTAACCATGACAATGGTATTGAACACTTAGTTTATCTTTTTTAAATCCAGACTAAACTTTGTATGACGTTTTAAATTAATTAATAAAATGATTAAATTATTAAAGTTTCACAACTGTGAAATTAGTTGGTTGTGTGAAATTAAAAAAAAAAGTTAATATCCTAAATTTAAATAAAACTCTGCACACACACAACAGTTTAAAATAGTTATTCAATGATTTAAAATCACACAGTTCACGAGTCCAATATGCTCTTCTATGGTTTTAGCCTGCCCAAGCCTGAGATAACTCCATCCAATCCCTAAACTGACACTCAACGTCCTTTAAATAGAATTTAATATTATCTTCCCATCGATATTTTTGTTTACTAAGAAGTCTTGTATCTTCATATTTCCCAACGAAAATGTTGTGTACACGCTTGTTATCGCCCATACATAACATACGATCACTCCAGATCCTAACCTGCCTGCACGCCTTGATTATCCACAATATGTTTAGGGATGCATACTAATCGCGAAACTCTTTGATATGTACTGTACCTTTCCCCAAGATCTTGTTTGTTCATCCCACTTAGGTCAAAGTATCTTTCTCCATACTTTGTTCTCAATTCTCTCAATTTATTTTCATAGTCCAAAATGGGATGCCGCACTTCACATTAGTAAAGAACAATGGATAGGATTATACCTATATATTTATATATCGAGTCCTCTTTATATATTTGTCTTTGAAAATGTAATATTTCTACTCTCACTATTGTTAATCTTCTCGATATAAATTATAGTTTTCATATTTAACAAAACAATTAGTATAAATATTTAACTATAGTAAACTTTATTAATTTTTTAATACAATAGCATTTTATATTATCTATTTATTGAAAATAATGTTTTACTTTAACTCTTCATTTGTAAGTGTGACCAATAAGTTCTCTAAATTTTTTTCTGTAAGCCCTGTATTTAACCTAGGAGGTGCCAGATTGGATCTCTGCCATTCACAACACTGCGCAATATTTCATAATGCACTAGATCTCACAGCTAGACAGATTTTAAATTTGGTCACATGATTAAAATGTGGCAACCATTTCATGCTACAGTTTTTATTTACCTCAACAATTCTGATTCAGTGAGTACTTTAATATTTTAATAAATAATAGTCACCTTGATACGACTATGGCTATTTTTAGGCTAGTTTTTATCATGCATAGAAAAAGGGCTCCGTGTTGTGGGTATGGTTAAAATAAACGTACACTATTGTTATAGCTAATGGACATCCAGGCCCTGTTATATGGACAAAAATAGATTTATTTTGATCTTTATTTTTGGAACCAATATGCTTAAAATAGGATTCGTTGGAATCGAATGCCTTTTTAATTTAACTTTGACACTTTAATGCTTATGCTGTTTTAAAATGTCAACATTGTTGACCCCCTTTATTCCCCCCAAAAAGATAATGCAAATATTATAATATAAATAAACGAGTTATGTCACTTGACTTGCACTTAAAAGGCTCATAAACGTTCAATTAATAACTTAAAATTCTTTTGGTACCATAATGACCGGTTGAAGGGCGATCAAGAACCAAACCCTAATGTTTCTTAGTAAGTAGTAAGTATCAAAGAGTGTTCCAAGTTGGGTCAATATCCATAAGTATAGTAAGGAAGTGATAGGAGGAATAATATTTGACAAATGCAAGAATCACTACAATTACTTTCATGTATCAAGTCGTATAACTTTAGGTGTCTCTTTTGACAGATGATATGCATTTCTAAAAAAATATTATAGTATTTTTTGTAGCCATAGCAAAAAAAAGCTTATATTTTTTTTAAATGTTCTTCCCACTGCATCAGTTTAAATCATAAGTACTGGAGTGTACTGTACATAAATAAATATAATGTTTTAAATTTAAACTAAAGCTTAGGCCCATCTCTATTGCAATATCAGTGAGGTATTGTGCTTATGTTAGCTAAGAGAACAACCTAGTAATATATTACTACTTTTACAAGAGTCAGATGGCCAGACATTTGAATAATTTAACCAAACTATTTGATTTTCATTCTAATAATCGTAATTTACGAAGACAATTTTTAGGGTTATTCAAATAATCATTAAACATTTTGCAGCCCTATTCATTAAAAAGGGACACGTTTTAAATACTGTTGGCACATGGACACTGAATCTTTGATATTCAAAACCATATTCTGACTCCTAATTACGGATCTTTTCTTGGAAATATATATATTATTTTATGATAATTATTTGCAAAAATAGTATGTACGATGTTATTGAAAGTCAAATTAAATATACAATTGGTAAAGTTTTGATGAAATAAAGTGATTTTACGTTTTAGTGAAATTATAAATGGAGTGATACCTAGTATGTTATAACATAAGCTTTCTAAAAGCTAAAAAATCTTACCTACTTCAAAATATCTTATCTTTCTTATATATAAAATTCTCGTGTCACAATGTTCGTTCCCGTACTCCTCCGAAACGGCTTGACCGAATCTCATGAAATTTTTTGAGCATATTGAGTAGTTCTGAGAATCGGCCAACATATATTTTTCATACCCCTTAGTGATAAGGGTTGTCCACCCTTAACATTTTTCTATAATTTTTAGACATTTTTTTAATATCTTTATTTTTTTATTATGTCGCATTAAAAAATACATACAACCCTAAATTTTTACCCTTTTATCACCATCCCCTATTTTTTAATAGCCATTTTAGTAATTTAATCATTTTTCATCCCCGGTCGATAACTGATCAATCGTCATGTGCCAAATCAATTCAAACGTATTCAGTTTCCGATTAGATTGGCATTTGCAATGACTATCAACAAATCCCAAGGTCAAACGATGTCTATTTGTGGCTTAGATTTGAGAACACCATGTTTTTCACACGGACAATTATACGTGGCATGCTCTCGAGTGGGTAAACCATCCAGTTTGTTTGTGTTAGCTAAAGATGGACTAACAAAAAATATTGTTCACGCTATGGCATTAAGAGATTGATATTGTTTGTTAGTGTTACTGTCGTAATTGATTAATTAATGATATATAATTTTAAGGAATAAATTATAATAACTTAAAAATAATGTTTGCCTTTTGTTATTTTTATATTCCCTCATCGTTCACAGCGCTCCATGCCTATTTCACGCATATACCACATTCTTACACACTTACAATAAGTAAGCTATTTTTTGTCTACACTAGAAATTACTTAAAAATTATTTATATGGCAAAACAACGTTTGCCGTGTCAGCTAGTTACTTATAAATCTTTATTACAATTTTCGAAAAATATATTGTTTGTTGAGGGTTGGTGAGGCTGTTTTGCGATCACTGCGTATTTCCATCATCTTTGTCGGGAAGCAGCTGATTAAAGAATATTTATTATTATTATTTTTCTAAGACAATATTTATAAAGGGATTAATACGTTTAGCCTGGATGCCTAAAGATGACCAAAAGATTTTTAATAATATCTATTAAAAAATATTCTTGGGTACAATCTAGAATCAAACTAGATGAAAGCAAGTCTGTAATGGTTTATTATATGTCTAATTGCTAGCTGGAGAGGGTTGTACGTAACCGACTATAATAATAAACTATGGCGAACGTTTAGATTAGTAATGGCTACTGTTACCTGCTTCGGTGGCCGCATGGTATAAGGCAGGTTTTCTCAAAGCGTGGTCCTCGGACCACTGTGGATCTGTTTCGGCCTAGAATTTTATCCGCTGGAAGGTTATAGTAGTAATAATAATTAATTAAATAATATTGATCACATAAAATATAAATATTGGAAACGCAAAAGATTAAATATTAAATATACAAATATTATGTATTTTTTATCGGTAGACTCAAGTCATTTAGAAAAGGGAATATGTGCCAACATTAAGTATAAAATTAAGAATAATTAAAATTATCAAAATTATCAAAATACCATTACTTTTTTTCCTTAGCACCACGTCTCACTACCCATTCGATTTATACGCTTATGTACTAGTTTTGATAGGGGCTTCAGAGATAAGAAAGGCTAAATTTAAATTATGTGTACTGCAAATACGGCTACACTTCCTCTAAATTCAAACTTCCTCATCACTAACATATTATTAGTATATTAAGTAGGTTACATATACATATAACCAGAACGGCTAGAAAGAAGGGGTGAGTTACTGCCTACTATTTTGTCTAGTGTTCTGCGAAAGTTTTGAATGTATTTTTAAATTTAAGGATTTTCCCCATTTTGAAAAGTTTAGCATGCTTTTAAAATTTTAAATAACCATTAAAAAGAAAAAAGTAATCCTAATTGGTAAATGCACCAAAAGTTCAGAACCATCGAAAGACTACCTTTTATAAGGAAGGTCGTAGATTATATCCCAGTGACCAACATAGGTGACCACACAGCTAAAGAATTAGCCTCATATTTTCTTGTTTGCTGGTAGCAAGAAGATCAGGGTTCGAATCAAGGCCGGATATACTGAAGGTGAGTTTCCTTGATTGGTTTTCCACTCACTCTCGATGCAACGTGACTATGTGGATAGCTTAGAAGGTTAGTAGGATGCGGTCCACAAACGGTCCCATGAAGTGCACTGGGGTATTCTATTTATAGTTTTTATCTTCTCCTTAAGATGGGATGGAAGGATATGCGAGAAAATGTCAGTGTTTTTGCAGTTTTTATGGTCAAACATATTTTTGGCCAAAATAAATAAAATACTGCTCCAGTACAAACATTTTAATTTTCTTCACATGGTAACTTCAACGTTTCCTGAATATCTTTCAAGGATATCCTGTAATTTAATGACAGCTTTTTATCATCATTTAAGAAGTTTTTTTATCTAATGCCACTATGCTCATGATCTATATTCGGGAACTGTTGATATTACCATGTGAATAAAATTAAACTCTATATTTGTACTGCAGAAATATTTTATTTAAACCAAAAAAAGTGTTGACATAAAACTGTAATAAACACTGGCCTTTTCTCGCGTCCTCTTCAGTCCCACCCTAAGGCCACTTGACATTAAATTTTAATTCACAATTTTAGCATGTGGGTAGTAATATATAATCTAGCTAGTGATTAAATGAGTTCATATAATTACAGTTCACAGGTTATCAGGGTACAGACTTGCAATTTTGTTTTTTATGTACCATTGGCAAGGTAAAGTAATTAATGTGTGGAGCTGAAATTTCGTATTACTAGACGTTTATATGAAGGGTGCCCAGTAAATAAGTATTTATGATATTAATATGATTATTATTATTAATAATACCATTTAAAAATAATATAATAACATATATTATAGATAATATATTACTAAAATTATTAATATACAAATAATAATATACAATACAATTATATTTATTATAGTAATATAAGTTATGTTCAAGGCCCGAAACCAGCCACTTCATGAATTGGCTGGACCCTTCGCACATTAGTAGCTGTTTCAGCCAAATTTCAAAATATTAATGGGAGAAAATTTTAAATCTTGTTCTGGCCAGCCAAAGCGCGAATTTACCACTAAAGTATAACCAGTGCCTAACTATGGAAAGAATGACACAACACAGTCCCATCCTAACCAAACCCAGTCCAACCTCTGGGGCTGGGGTGTCAGTCAGCCTCTGGTTGGGTACCTGCGGAGACCAGATGCAGACTCAACTCCTCAGCTCCCATCCTACCTCTTAGACAATAATTAGCTTGAACAAATTGTAAACCTGGTAATATAAAATTATACCATAGATGTTAGAACTTATTAGATAGGTAATAATTGAAACTATTAGTTTGAAGTCAAATCCGGATAATTAAATATCATTACAAGTAGCATTATCGCGTCTCTCTTAAATGAAGGTTAGGAATTTTCAAGATTTTGTTGCACAAGGAAATGTTTAACAAGTCGATGAAAGTGTAAACCAGCTAATATATTATGTAACTCCAAATGTCATAACGCAGACTGGACAAACAAGTAGTGATAATTATATGTAGTAAAATATGTATTATCGTCAAGATAATAATATAGTTTATAACAGTTTTGTAATTACAATGGTAAATATACCTTTCATACATCAAAATGATTAATTGTGTGAAGAGCCCGTTTCAGTGGCCACATAGTCTAGGACGCTACTCTCGCAATAGACTAGACTGTCAATGACAGGGAGATCCCAGTCTGGTGCACTGATGATGGATTTTCCTAAATGGTTTCTCACTCTTTCTCCACGAAAATATAGGTACACTTCTTCTAAATTCAACTTTACTATACCTTAACCCCCATTTAATTAGAACATAAGCGTGTAACCAGAATGGGTAGTAAGATGCCGTACTAAAATATGCGTGAAAAGGCACTGCAAATTGAGATGGTAGATTATTATATGTTTCTTGGTTTGGATGATTTCGGTGGACAAAGTTAGAAGAGGCTGGTCATTTCACGAACTTGCTAGACTTAGATCTTTGACCATAACATATAGGAATTATAGTAAAAATTATATTATACAGTTTATAATATTGTATATATTATATATACAGTATATATTATGTATATTAAAAGAATATATATTTTATTATAAAATAATAATTTCAATTTCAATTTCATTTATTATAGTGCTGGCCAACAGTCGTGAGACTTATGATAGGCCAGCACTGAAAAGTACACACGTATCTTACAAGCACGCATAATAACACAATAAATAAACAATGATAGCTAAATAATGATACATACTGATGAATAATTAAAAAAATAGGACAACATTATTAATGATAGATGATAAAAAAAATAACTTGAGAGCAGTAAAAGCATAAGTATTTATAAAGCGTAAGTATTTAAAAAAACACGATAATAATATATTTAAAAAAACTATATTAAGCAACAATACGCATTACTATATATAATCCTTTTGTTCAACACTTCTTACAATCCAACCACTATATCGGAATTTAAATATATTAACAGGGTAGGGATGAGTAAAATAGACTTTAGAGGAAGTGTCCGTGAAGTTACGTGGAAGGAGATTGGTAATTTATAAAGGAAAAGTCCCAGTAAACCAATTTTGATCTAAACATTACGTTTCCCGCCATTGGTGAACCAGGCTAGGTGAGTCTGAAATTTAGTCAACCTGTCCACCAATGTGGTTGAAGCTACGTCTAAAACAACATTAAAAATATTTGCGATTGAAAAATTGTCGAAAGGCAAGTGTAGAATAATTTATAAAGAATTATTTTATAAAAAATTGTCCATTTATTTCCTTTTAATATGCATGATATTATACTGTTTATGGTTTCAACAGCAATTTAAGAGAGCGCAGATGATCTTGCGTCACACTTTCTATGAACTCCAGTTCCTGCGCCACGCCTAATTTTTAGAATCATGCCTGTTTCTAGAACTACGCCTGTATGCTAGCACCACGCCTGCTTGTTATCATCACGCCTGTTTTCTAGCACCACGCCTGTTTGCTAGTACCACGCCTGTTTGCTATCACCACGCCTGATTGCTAGCGGCGAAGTGTTGTCTTTTATAGAGTGATTCCAAATACCACAAAGTAGACTACCCCTAGCCCACTTTAAAAAACTATTCAACCAGTTTTTCATTTCAAAACTGGAATTTTTTCCTTTTAAAATCCAAATTAGACAAATTCTTGCTCAAACAAAAAAATTATAAAGAGTGTTAATTATATAAATACGAGTAGTATGGAAAACATAAACTTTTGTAAAAATTTAATGTATAACGTACCTTAGTTGTAACTGTGCATTTAATTATTTAAATATATAGTATCTTATAGCTCGTATATACCCATAACGGAGAGTACCATCATAAATATTCCACTCCATTCCGATTCACAGATACACGGTAAGGCTGGATGGAGTCACAGAGAGAAGAGTGTTAGCTGTAGCCTAAAGCGGAAGTTTGTTGTCAGCTTTCGATCGATGTTATAATTATAATACCTTCCTTTCAACCTGTGAAACAGTAAGGCCCTCTAACCAAAGGAGGGCTGCAACACAGAACAGAGCCATAAAGTAAATAATAATAGATAGCTCTTGCTCTGAAACTACAAAAAATAAACTATCAAACTGTTATTGTTTGTGTGCGTATATCATTGAAAGCTTTATATCGATATTTAATTGTCACAGAGAAGCGGACCGGTCAGAAGTCTCGTTGACCGGATGTGGCCCACGGGTTGTAAGTTTTTCAGACCCTTGCCTAAAGCGTCTGTCAATGATGGATGAGGGATCGAATCTTTGTAGGGTGTACTGGGAATTATTTTTACTAAAGGGTTGCCCACTCTACCACCATGAAAATGCGGGAACACTTCCTCTACAGTTATATTTTTATCGTCATATTTCCATAAGCATATATAATATGCGCGTACCCCGAAATGGTAGTGAGACGCGATGCTAAAAATAATAGCTGTAACAAGGATATTGATTTCAAACGTCCCCTTACGTGTAGTAGTGGAGAAAAGGCTTTCATGTGGCTTAGCCCCACTTATTGCAGTGTGGTGGAAACACATACCGAACCAATCCCCCTTTTCTCGCGTGTCGCAAAATATCGCTCATGAAAAGTTGATAGATACCAACCGGTTTTGTGACTAATCTGATCTGTGGAATCTCTTGACCTAATGCTTTAATTTTCGTCTTGAGTACATTCCGCCTATATGAACTAATTTTTTCATTAAAAAAAAAAGAATTCTCGCGTCTTTAACAGTTGCCAGTGGTAGCAATGGCTGCTTTTATGCCTCGCCAATGCTTCTTTGCGCAGCGCGCCAATACAAACAACCTAGCCCCTCCCTCAGGAATAAATACCACCACAGTCTCAAAGGCTAAGAAGAAGGTCCAATATGCGAATCTAGAGCTTTTCAGATTGCTACAAACAGTAAGCGCTAGCTGGGTATTTGGAATGGGGTATACACCTAAGAAAAGTTCAGTTAATTAGTTTGATTTGTCAATGGAATCGATTTATATCGACTTTGTGAATACTTATACATAATATTTTATTTTAAATACTTCACGCTGTAAACAGAAAAATACAATCTGGCTCTGTTAATATAGCGTGAAATACAGCAATTGAGTATTAAAACAAATGCTTTACGCTAGAAAAATAGATGATAAGCTCTAGCTAAGGCATGCAGTAAATTGTTATATTCACTAGAGTAAGTTTATTTCATTTAAATACATGTTGTAAAATGACAGCTGGTAACGAGAATCAAACGCTGACTCTTTGACTTAGTGAGTCAATGCTATATCAATGCTATCCTTATTTGTTCTGATCCAAGGGTCATGCATCGCTAATAAGTAGTTTGAAGGCCAAGTTCGTGATTGATGTTTTACGTGCTCAGACACTGACACGGTGATTTAGAGTAGGTATTTAAGATTACAGGTGTATACATTTTAATTGTTCAGGGTTGTGTTCATACACAATACATTGAAATCAATATTTTGGTAAGAGTTCCATTAACAAATATACATTTAAATATATATGTTGAAATATAAATGAGCTATGTATGACCTCGGAAAGGGATGAAAAATAATATGGCAATGGTAGAGCATTGGTGTGCTAAGACAAGGATCTAGGGCTTTAATTCTCATTTCCATGTGTCATTTTTTAAATATTGATGTATAAATATTGATATATTAATGAACACATATTTATTAATCTAAATGTTGAATAAAAGTGTGATAATGCCTATAATAGGGGATTTATATTTATTTATGGGGACACAATTAATACGTATAATAAAACACTAAATCTGTCTATACATTCGATGTTCTGCCTGTCTACCTGTTAGTCTGTTGCCAATAAACTCAAAAAATACTCTTCGGATCGAGAGCAGACTTATTTGGTTGTACTCCTTATTTTTCAAGGTTACAGGGTAGGCCGCATTCCATCACGTTAGACCATCAGCGTGTGAAGCAGAGTCGAAAAAACTGACTATTATTAGGGTTACATTTGCGTCTTGGATTTGTAACAATTCAAATAAAATATATTTTAGTGTAGAAATTGTCTTCGTAAGTCATCTTGGCAACGATGGGTTTGGAAAGATTAACAAATTAACTATAAATTTCCTTTGAAAGGAGTATTATGGAATGGAAACATATAATATGAAGAATAAATATATAATTTAACAATAAAATATGTTGTGTGTGTTTTTGGTATTCACACACAAGTAAACTAATTGTTTACAATGTTACTATAAATTGTAATATTCTCCTCCAATTTAAAAAAAAAATATGTTCGGTTACTGAATACTGTACATCCAACTGTTTGTTAAATTTGATTCGGTCACTGGACACTGTATATTAAAATGTTTCTTAAATTTGATGCAATTACTGGACGCTGTAAATCAAATAGTTCATGTACACATGCTGATCTCGTTAGAACGGAGGTTTTAAAACTCTTAATGTTTGAACCCCTCTTAATTTTTTTTAAGAAAATTCGTGCTCTTCTCCTTATTTTGAACAATTGAATAAGTAAAATACATTAGATCACTTTAATTTATACCTGTCAGAATAACTACTCCTACTTTGAATAATTCTTAATAAAGGAGTTTGAACATAAACAAGTAATCGTACGGGAACCAGTGATCTTTTAAAACTAACATGCACGCATTGGGTGCAGCCCTTGAGGACACCTTGTGTCCCGAGGGGAAGCTCTGCACCACACAGTTTGGTAAACACTCAACTACGTAGTCTACTATACGTTCCAGTGTTTGGTTTGATATGTTGCTCTCACCAGGACATAGGCCTATATGCTCGACAGTTTGTTTTTATAAGATTTTCTTACCAGGACAAAGATGACACACAGTTAAAAAGTGGGTTAGTGGTTAAATTCCCTTCCTAGTTTACTCCTCTCCTTTCTAAGAAACGACACATTATTGCATTTGTTTATTATCACACAGGTTTCTGTGTCTGCATGTGTATTTATAACTTTTGAACTAATTAAAGTATTACACGTAAACTCTGTACACACATCGATGCCTAGCACGAAACACTATGTTTATATATATTTTTTATCTTTCTTCAAGGCCCTATGATTGACCGAAAATTTCAATTCCAAATGCGAAAAATTTACTAAATAAATTAAAAAGTTAAAATAAAACCTTTACTCACAAAGAAGATACAGCTCTACTACGGGTAAACATTTTAAATCATGAACTGGTGGATGATATATATTGAGTCCACATTTTGGATACAATTGAAATACATCCTAGATTTAAACCAATTTCCTTCCAATTGTTTACAGAATGTATCTATTATTGAATATTTATTTCTTGTGATCGATAGTATTCGGGTTAAGATTGTAAATATATTTTAAATAAGTGGTGGTATAAATCTTAAAAACTTACTGAAAAGTGTACACAATCATTTGTCATTTATTTGTGCTTTTAAACATGCACTTTCTGAATCGACTGATTACATAAATACACGACTTATAAACTAAATTAAGTTTAGAACATACACAGCATCCACTTGCCCAGCCGTTAATTCATAACTGTAAAAGGGGAGGCCCACGTTTCATCAATGATAATTATTTCGGCCATGCCAGGGCGTCGAGCCCGGCACCATTAGGTCAGAATACAGACACTCTACCGACTGAGCTAATGTGTTTAGCGACAAAGTGTATCAATCTTCAATACTCTGTAGATATCTATATTAACCAAAGCTATACTATCATTTTGGTTTTGTATAAGTCGGTGTGGTTGAGTGTGTCATGGTTGCTTACAGTTGACCGAGCCCGCCAATCCTTCAGGCAATCCTTCAGAATAGGGGCTATAAGAGGTCGGGGACTTCGTCTTGCTGGGTATCTTGCTCCTCCTGGTGACGTGAGCAACAAAGAGGCTCCTGAGAAGGCCAACCCAGAATGTCGGTAGGTAGCCTGGTCCATCAAGTTCTTACAATATTGGCATGCTTAGTTAATATGGTTATTATTTTAAATGCTTATAGATGTTGTTATTCTTTATGATATTTGTCATATTTTTCATGTTATGGAGCCGGTGACTAATGGAATCATGTGATTTGGTTACAATATTTGAGGGTTGTTTTATTAAAATTGGCATGTTTTTTAGTTACACATTTCGCTTTGTTGTTTGGTTACGAGTGTTGGCATGTTTTTTGATCTCAAATGTTGAATCTTTTTTTCTAAAACTTGTAAATATGGTTTTTAGAGATGTTAGCATATTGTTTCGTTCAAAGTCTTGTGATGTTGCTGAGTTCTCTTTGTCTGTGTGTTTTATTATTACAGGTTCAGGAAAGGTATGTATGGGTGTAGTTGATGTATTCAGCATGTTTTATGGTAACAATTAGTATTTGTGTGCTGTATTTATATGTGTTTTTATTTGGTTTTTTAAATGGTATAAAAATATATTTTCTTCAAACATTTGAATGTTGTTTAATTTTAAAGGTTTACCAGTGACGTATTCTTTTGGTATGCTAGTGGGACGCAACATATTTATAAAAATGGATTAAATTAATAATTATTTTAAAATTAATAACTGTTACATTTTCGATAGTATTTTATGCTAATTTTTCTTCCAATCTCACCTTCTTTCGAGCTTTAAAATTTATTGTTCATTAAACTAAATCAAAGATAACGAGGCTGAAGTCTTTGAAATTACAACACACTCCATTTTGTTTCACTGCATGATATCACAGCAAGTTAAAATTGATTTTTACTACATCAGTCTTGATACTCACAAACAGAAAGCAAATTATACCACTATAAAGCAAAGCGAGTTATGTTAAACTATTAAAAAGCCACATGGCTGACTCGCTCATCGACTGACATTAATGTTTACCCACTTCCAGATCAGCTAGAGACTTGAAATTTGACAAAATTATAGATTTATACTGTAACCGACGGTAAAATTCCAAAAAGCTAAAAATTTTAATTTTTAACCCTAAAAAAATTCAAAATGACAGAGCAGCTTTAAAGTCGGTGTGGACCTTTCTTTGGAGGTCTCTTGTGGCTAAATGGTAAGACCTATCAAAAAACGGTTTGGAAATACATTAGTTTACATACACTTGCAAAGAAAACGCATTGGGGGCTTGGGGGCGTAGCCCCCAACGAGCAAATCGAGTATTTATATAACAACTATAGTTTCAAGAACATTATTACTATTTATAAGCTAATTTCAATTTTGAGTAAGATTCTTTAAACCAAATATAAATTGGATTTGTGTTTTTTTTTAATTTGTAAATTTAGTCACGCTTCACTAAATATTATGTCGCGCTTTTTTAATTTAGGAGCATGTATTTTGTGAACAGATCTACCCCCAAGATTAATTTTATGATTTAGATAGTATTCAAATAGCCTTATTAGCACATTTATCCTCTGAAGTTTTTATATCTGTCTTGCTGGAATAATTTCAAAGAATATGTTAGATCATTTATGGTTAAGCTCGGTAGTTACATAAGCAAAAATAAGTATATCACAAGAATGACTAAACTCTTTTTTTAAATTTAGGTAAAAAAAATGCTTCTCTGGTTATTTAGGTTTCATAGTCCAACAAATCCCAAGTTTAAAAATCTGAAGGAGGTAGTGCAATTGGCAGCAGAATTAAATCTTTACTCTTTCCAAATTAGGGTAGACACACTGTGTTCTATAAAAGGTAAAAAATTGTAAAAATTACAATATTTGCATCACTTTCATAATGTGGAGCAATGAACATAGCTCCATGGAAATTAGATAGGGCGTACAACAGCGTAAATAAGTGCTTTTTACTTTGTCAAGTTAAAACATTTTTTTTTTTTTTACAATTTGCTTAATGTTTTATTCAAATACAATGTTCTGTATGCATACTTGATTCTAAGATTGCTTTCTCGGTTTATTATTTTAATGGTCTCCCTTTAGGGCAAACCATTATATATCACTTCATATTTTAACTATGTTTTAAAAAAAATAATTTTAAATGAGCTTCATTTGTTATCAAATTTATAACTTTTTCACTGGGTAGGTGGTTTTGTGTAAAAGGTTAACTCTGTCCAAAATAAAATACTAAGAGTCTTTTGGAATGGTCTCATCTGCTTTTTTTTGAGAGATTAATAGCATTGACAAGGGATTCTTTATTTGCCTTCCTTAAAGAAACCGCACTGAAAATAGAAGGCAGTTGAATTGCAAGTTCATATTCAAAGTAAGTTTTCTTCTCACTTTCGGCCCCCTCACTCCATTATAGTTATTTTTAACAATGTTTGGTAACAGATTGTCATTTATATTTAATCTATACTGTATACTTTGTATGATTACAATATGGACGCTGACAATTATTTCAAAGTAAATTATCTTCTTTATAGCCAGAAATCGCAGCTTTCCCTCTATCCTCATAATGTTTAAATATTAGTAATTATTAACGTACACCCACACACCGTTTCATTAATTCTCCTAAACCCTTCCAACACATGGAATCATCTATAATCCAAACGGGTAGTAAGACGCGCTGCTAAAAAAACATGCACCTTAAAAATTGCACCTTTCCACTCCAAGGTCGACCAAATAGCCTCCTTTACGTCACTCTACTCAAATCAAGTATCTCAATGTTTAATCTATTACAAGATCAAACAACCTTCGAGTCCCTTCAAGCATTATTTTAGGATCAAGTCCCTTGTGTCCTGATACCATCGTCATGTTAGTCATTAGATTTTTTCTAAGTCACAACCTATTTACTTTTCAAAGATAGAGTTTTCAGTAAAAAATTGGTTACAGTAGCGTTAAGTGTTGCTAAAGTCAGCAAACCTAGTTTAAACTCTACCTGTGAATTGTTTTAATCACTCTGTAAGCGGGTATTAACGAATCTACATTCTCATCTGAAGTATGTGGAGGTATAATTTGTCATATGAGGAGTGAGTGATGGAGAACAAATCATGGGTACAGTTTTATCAAGCTCTGCGTACTCTGAAAAAACCCACGACACGCCACTGTTGAGTTAACAAACACTATCACTGTTCATGGGAAGAATGCTATACAATATTAAATACTTGGAGGTCAAATTTAGTGAAATAACATGGAAATGAGAGTAGCTTCATCTGAGATTTTATAATATACTTCTGGATATAACTGGGATTTGTAAAATAATATATTAGTGAATATTCAATTCGTTTAGAAGAGTGCAGGAGGAGAATTAACTACGATATGTTATTTGGAGAAAGCTATATAATCGTAAATCTTAGCCTTGAAAGTGTTTAAAGAGCTATCACTAAGGAGATTGACTAATTAGGACCTAATCCATAACAATAATTAAGGTATATACTTAATCCTTGATAGGGTAAGGGTTGGCTATATAATTAGCGACATGCCACTAGGATTAACGATAGTTATACTTATCAGGACGTAGTTCTACCACCATCTAGCGCAGTTCTTTTTTACATAGACGTTCCTGTTATATTTTATTTAATAATCATGCAAACTACTAAACATAGTTTCATCTTAAAGGTCAATTGAATTACGACGCTTCTACATAATCTAATATCCTCAACTAATGCCAATATATTCATTCTAAAACCCATGTTAAATCGCTACGTTTCTTCAAACATACTCAACCTATGACACATAAAATAGTTGATGGGGATGGAATCATATTATAAATACCTATTTTAATTAAGAATATAATAATTTATCTAAAAAAACATTATTTAATATAGTAAATACTTTAAATGTTTAGTTACAAAATGTACGGATATAAAAGTATGATATTTATCTCTTGTTAAAAATAACGGTATTTCCTTTATTTCCAACAATTTGACTTTTGTCAAAAAAAGTACTATGGTTCTTCCACTTAGTGCCATAAATAGTGGAGTTAAAATGCTATTTACGTGTCAATTATTACGGCTCAGTACTTGGTCCACTCTACCACATGTAATTTCCCCCTTCCCCCTCTCACGTTGGTGTGTCACCAGCCTCAAGTAGGCTAAAATGATAAGCTTCCGCTCCCGAATGAATATAAATAGCGAACGGGCCAGATGGTAAGCGGGGAAGTTGTAAGAATGGCTCCCCACTACCCTGATTATGGTTGTTCACCACAAAAGAATAATTCTGTAGTAAATAAAATGTGTGAATTCTTCGACATTGAATTTTGGTGATCCACAAAAGCTTTGATTGTTAAAATAATGGGTTTTACCCTTCTATTTTGTCCCCGCTCCATATCAGCAGTCCTAAGACAATTTAAACTTGAACAGAATCATGGACTGGCCACCCTGACTCACCTAAGTACTATGGATTTTTCCTCATTGCAAATGTACCCTGATAATCTGATCGTTGATTAGAGAAATATTTACACGAAAATAATTAATCTTAGCCATGCTCTATTTTAATATTGCTAGTTGATGAAAGAAAAATTACATTTATTCATGGTTTATTGATATATGTCTCATAAATACAGCACACTTGAGAATCGTTCATTGATCGGAAGACCTATAATTCATTTGATCATTTATTAAAATAGATCATTGATCAAAGCCAAGAATCATACTTGGACAGTATTTATTCTTTGGTCGGATCCATGCATAATACTGTACTTAGACAACATTTGACCAGTCCTCCGAGGCCTTCACCATACTTAGATATAATTTGATTATAGATCAGAGCCATACAACATTCATTAATCAGAGGCATGACTCCTGCAAAGTCAACATCTGATAAATTACCCGAGCTATTCATCATGCTTATACAACATTTAATAATTGAGATAAGTTAAGCATTATAGTAAAAAATAATTTTACTGTTGATCTGAGCAATGTATGATAACCAAATAATATATGACTCTTGGTAAGACCCTTTCTTAACACATAGACAAAATTATCTTTGATCTGACACAAGAACCATACCTAGACATTATTTGATCATTATTCAGAGCCATGAATAATACTTACTTGAATTTTATCATTTATAGGAGCCATTCTTCCTAATTATTAACCATTTATTCTTAATCTGAGCTATTCCTAATGCCTATATACCATTGTATTTTGATCGGAGCACTGCACAATACTTCCATGCCATTTGATCATCGATCAAAACTATTTGTCATGCTTTGACAACTGTTAACTAATTAAATGCGCCCCACATCGTAATTGTCCATCATTTGATCACTAAGCATAGCTATGTATGATGATACCATGACATTTGAGATTTGATCAAAGCCAAGAATAACACTTAGCTTAACCATTGTCACACTTTATTTAGTCACTGCTCAAAGTCATACACCTTTGTCATAAGAAATTCAATAATCCGAGACATGCTTACCACTTAGTTGACATTTGATAATAAGATAAGCTATGCATTATTATTAGACATAATTGTGTTCTTGATAGTAGCCATGCTTTTTATTTAAACAACATTTGATCATTGATCCGCGCTATACATCATACTTATAAATAATTTAATCATTGATTTGAGTCATGCATAATATCTATATGATATTTGATCCATATTTATACAACATTGTTTCACTGTTCCAAGCCCCACCTTATACAGATACAACATTTGAGCATTTTTAAGAGCCATGCATGATAATTAGATGTCACTTTATAATCAATCAGAGCCACACTTTATATTTTAAGTATTTTTTTCATTAATCTGATCTATGCAGCTTTCTTGGATGTAATTTTTTCAGTGATCAAATTCATGCGTCGTTCTTGGACGACATTTTATCCTTGTCATAACCCTAGAGGATATTTGATCATTGCTATGGCACTTGAATCATACTTAAACAACAATTGATCCTCGTTAAGCACCATGCATTGTGCTTGCATTATATTTGATCATTAATCAAAGCCATATATAATACTCATACGCCATTCATTGATTGCAGCAATGCTTTATACAAGCTATTTTATCATTTATAGCATCATGATATCACAACATTTTGACGATTGATTATAACCGTTCATGATATTTATATACAAGTGTAGTTTGGAAAATATATTCCGGTGAGCCACAACAAAAATACAAGAATTACGAGCGAAAAAAATATATAACATACCAAAAATAGCTACACAACTAAATTAATTTTCCACATAATACCATCTGAATTGAGGCACTGGTCATATTGGGGACAAGCTTTTCAATCCTCTAGTCAAATAAATCAGCCGCCTGTTAGCATATAAACATTTGTACGCCCGTTTTTAAATCTTCTCAGACACTTTTTATGTTCTTTTTTTTAGCTGCTTGGATCAATGTCTGGACTGAATCTGGATCATACAATATTACTTAATTGAATTGTTCAAGCATTGGTGGATGTTCATTGACATGAAGCAAGATGGCACTGAAAGTCAGAATACCACATCGTTAGTTCTGAATGGCACTCCAAAGTTATTTGATGTCTCACAATACACTTCAGAATTGTTGTGGTTCCTTGTGACATAAGGTCTACAAGCAGTACTTCTTTTCGGTTCCAACAGACTGTCACCATAAACTTTCTGTTCAATGTTTGCTTGAAATTCCTTGGTTCGTTCGGTGAGTGTGAGTTCCCCCACTGAATATACTGTCTTTTTCTCATTATTGATGTAGAAAACTCAGGCTTCATCACATGTTACGATGCAATTAAGGAATTCATATCCTCACTGTGGTATTGTTCCAAGAAAGTTAGTACTGAGACCACTATCTTTGTTTTATTTTCATCTGTAAGCATATTTGGGATCAACCAAGCTTAAAATGATAACCTAATCTGTTAATGAAGATTCCGTATAAAACCTTACATGAACTTTGCGTAAAATGATGTGAAATCTCGCTTCTTTTGTAGCGCCAATTTTACTTAACTATTGTATCCACTTTCTACACAAGATCATCTGTCACATAAGACAGCCGGTCAGATCAATATTCATGGTGAACGATAATTCAGACATTTAAACATCCTACACTACTTTATTTAAACCTCATTCAATAATAGTATTTGATCCATAAACCTCGCATAGTTGACAATTTGATATCTGCAGTTATAAGGACTCATGCTTTTTACATTAATAAACTTACAATGACAGTTCACAGATGGTGGGGTTATTAAAGATAACACTCATTTTAAATCACTATCAATGAGACACCGATCAATAGTAGAATATCCGCTATGTCACTTTACATTATTATGCATACGTGACCTCCCACCCACTCTCCAATATACTGCTAAAAATAGACGGAACCTACTTCCAGAACCAATCTTGTAATATTTTATCATCATTTTCTGCCCACCTCACCCCTTTGGTTCCTATTACTTAACCTTGCGTGACCTGACGTAGGTTGACTGGATAGCGTGATGACTAGCCCAGCGTGGTCCTCGTCTATGACTCAACAATTATGGTACAACATAGAGGGACACCAACCATGGATATTTGTAATTTATCTACATTAATCACAATTACAAGGGACGTGTACAACTTGACTAATATATATGTTACCGGTGATGTGCGAAATATGGATGATGCTGAGATTAGCTGGGAGATGATGTCAACATTATTCAAGTGCAGTGGGTAAAATTAGAAATAGAAAGTAGTTTATCTCATTTTTGACTTTATCCGTATAATCTCGATATTAGCCAGCAAGACTTGGACAACGTTGAATAATATTGGTAAAACTAGACTGGCGTGAATACGGATTATATTTTGGAACGTTATTTTGATTTCTGAAATTGAATCATAGCACTACACTAACATTAGAAATGCCTCAATTTGATTCTTTCTTTTCCATCAACCTAAAATAAAAATAAAATATTCAAAATGCCTCATTTTGATTCTTTGTTTTCCACTAAACTAAACTAAACAAATATAGCCTAAAATCACCTATAATAACATAGACTATCTTAGCCTAACCTAATATAATCTAACTAACCCAACCTCAACACTTAACTTTTGATATTATTCAAGTGTGAGTGGATAATGTCAATACTAGCCGGATAAACTCATAAAAAACCTCTATTTAATCACTTATCATTTAACATTATCCACATATTTTGGTTAATTTCAACATTATCTGGATAATAATAACTTTATCAAAGTTCGAACTTTACCTGTAGCATAAACAATTCTAGAAATAATGATAATAAACACACTGCTCTCGGCAAACCAAGTCGTGTATGCTTGCGAGCAGCACCTCATTTTCAGAGGAGGGCTGGAGTCTGAATCCCTAGAGAAAATAATACGACCTCCAGCACATGGTGCCGTTACGCCAGAGCTCTTGCTTCAGTGTTTGAACACTGAGCTAACGTAACCGTTTGGTACACATGGTACAATTCACAGATCGGTGACATGAATAAAACTTATACTTCATTTGATCATAGATCGGAGCCAGACATTTGATCACTATTAATTGATAAGAGCTATTTTTTAAACTTATAAGACACTTGATTACCATTTATATAAAAATATATATTCAGATTTCAATCGACACTCATTGATCAGAGTTGTGAATGTACTATTTTACACCATATTTACTCATTAATTTTATCTGTACAACATTCATTGACCAGATTCATGCTTAGTATATGCTCATCGCTCATTGATCTTACAAGGCTTTTGATCATAGATAGGTTATTGACCTACACATTGTAGCCTGATGATATCGATCATTACTCATAGCCAGGCATAATAATTATATAATCATCGATAATAATTGATAGATTCATAATATTTATTTGGTGATAAGAGTCCTACATTATCTTTGATTGATAAAACCATACTTATGATATGTTCAGCGATCAAATGTCATCTAACATCATACTTAACAATCTTCCTTCATTGATAAAAGCTATACATCATACTTACACTTTATTAAGTGATCATAACCATGTATAGCACTCGGATAAAAATAAATCCTAAGGCCGCTTTCTAATCAGGCAAAAAGGGATTTACGAGAAGAAATACATCCATTTTCCTGAATTCGGTAGGGCGCCCATGTTACGGCATGCTTCACAATTCCTCAGCCTCTCACCTCCTCGTGTATGACTTAGATCGATGGTAGCACTTTATACATATCTGAAACACGCGTGATCACGGTTAAGTGGTGGCACGAGTAGATAAATATTTAAGTGATATGCATGGCTCAGATCAAGTGCAGATGACGTGTAACTATGATGCCTTACTTTGGTCAAGTATAAATGTAGTATAAGTATGATGCCTGACTCTGATCAAGTACAAATGTAGTATAAGTATGGTGCATTGTAGCCTTCACGAGAGTGAAGAATGATACCAACAGAGGAGAGAGGAGTAAGAAGGAAATAACATATGAAAGAGTGAGATGAATATTGAGCCAGCATTATTGATATACGCTATTAACATTACAAATTCTTTCAATTGTGGCATTGGGGTGGAAGCACTACAACCTTTTATACTACTGTCTCTTGAAGAATTTTGTTATCAATTTTGTGCATAGAAACACTCGTAAAATGATATTTCCAAGATGCTTTAGAATATAGAAAATAACTTGAAATTTTAAACATGAGTTACTGGCCATAATACATATAATATATATATATATATATATATATATTACAAGTAGAGCTATCAAAAAATCTGTATGAACAAAAATATATTACTATTATGTCATTAAAAATATGGTGTGCTCTAATAACTTTTCCGCCCATTTCATATTAGATATGAAGCTATAGAAATAATGATATAATATATTTAGCTTTTGAATGAGTTTATTTCCTTTTATTTATCTAAATATACGTAAATCCAAAGAACTTGTAAACGGGGAAAAAAATTAGATAAAAATTAACTTAAAGGGCTTAAGGTTTCTTTAAAGTGTTATAAATATAATTGTAACGATGTTCATCACACAATATTTGAAGTTTTGAAGGCTATACATTATATAACTCTATATGAAACTTTTATATATTCATTAAAATTATCAAGATATAAACTGAACGGGTAGTTAGACGTGGTGCCAAAAAATAATATCACAAAATGAATCACAGCCTTTTACAGAAGAAGATATATATACCCATATATATATTCATATATGAATATATATTCTTATATATTCTTATGTATATTCTTATATATTCTTATATATATGAATATATATTCTTATATATATGAATATATATTCTTATATATATCTTCATATATGTATGTATATATTCATGGGGAAATTTAACTATCCGCTCACAATATTATACTCTGTAATAAAAATAAATACAGAATACATTGATTATATATATACATCAACTCAAGAATTGAAATACAAATTATGACAAGAAAAATAATCATAATGCATTAACACACACATATATATATATATAAATATATATATATATATTAGCCTAATTTTTTTATCTCAAATATTAAAGTGTTGCTAGAAACACATTGTGGGTAGCCTACCTAGTTGTTTTGACATGTATAAGCATAGCATTTAAAAAATATATTCACTAATTATATTGATCTTTGTTTGACACTTTTAATTTAAATTCGGAGGTATTTTTGCAAGATAAGCCAGCATAACAAATATTGTAATACATTCAGATCACAAGGATTGGGCCTACATATAATAATCATGAGATTAAACATTTGAATTGCCAATAAATGTAAATTTCAAAGTATCGTGGCTAGTTTCATCCTTATTTTATTTGCCCACAGCTTATTGGTCATAAGGTATGTTTAGACATACACAATCTCGGTAGTATCTACTATGTGGTTGGTTTCATTTTAAGAGTAGCCATAGATCAAATAAGAGATTAGAATCCTATTAATTCTATCATAAATTTTTGATAACAATATTTAATCGTAACTGTCATCAATTACCGTACATTATATTTTTGTTTACTAATAACAACTAAATTTTCTTTATCTATTATTTTTTCGCAAATATAGTAGGTTTAAATATATTTTTTGATTATTTTAATAACTATAATACTATGAAAAGCATTACGATATCATTAATTGGAAATTAAACTAAAACGAAATTTTAATACCTTTGCAGAATGTGCTGCAATCCATACGATAGACCAAAGTAAAACAAGACGCGTCCAGTGCGTCAAAGTAATTTAATGCCTGACACTCTACCGATGGGTTCTATGCGTCAAGGTAGGCCAAGAAGTAAATATTCATGTAGAAACTGAACATCGTGTTATTACATTGACATTGTTTGACGTCCCAACCTGAGTCAGATTTGTTTACAATTAGAATCTTAAATACTATATTTTCAATTAAAAACCTTATTCGCCCTATTAAAATAAAATAATTTGAAATCCAAAAGAATCAGTATCAGAAAATAAAAGTAGTAAGTAAGCCTTTACAATCCTATATCTTCAGTTTCCAATTGAGTTAATTTACATTCTCTAATTTCAAGAGTAGCGATTAAAGTGTACATCAAGTAATATGCGTAAATCAATCTCTTTGGTTCTATAATATAAGATTACATGCAAATAATTATTTTCATTATATATATATATCTTTTGGAAATAAATTATACAAACAATTGATTGGCTAGTTAAGATGATAGAACAAACCACAGTGTTTAATTGCAATTACTTTTTTGAATTATTGGTTTACTGATGAATATGTATCCTTTTTAATCCAAAGGAGCTCAATACTTGAACAAAATAGTAAAATTAATATAATCCGTGGATTACTGAAAAATATGTATCCCCTATAATGCAAGGAGCTAAACTCTTGCAAAATATCACAAAAATATAAGTCGAGATTGCACCATAAAGATTAAAGCAACGCAATTAAATATTCGATGTATCTTAGAAGTAATAATCTTATTAGATACAATGGATGGTTGTTTGAAGATAATAATAATGTTCATGAAGAAGCATATCTATAAGCAATTAATAACACAATTTAGGAAGATTTCAATATATTTATTTTCAGAGTGGAAATTTAAAGAAGACTACTATTAAATTGTTTATTTCAATGCATCTTATGGCCCAGACAAGCCACCTGCAACCTGCATTAATTTGATTTAACACTAATATAATGAGTAGGAGTTGAGCAAGAAGGGTCAGCACAATGACCATGCCATTTTTTATACAAATAAAGGAAAATAAATATTCAGAGGCGATCCCAGAATATTTTCATAAAGAGTTTGAATTATAAATAACACACTAGCCATGAAAACGTCTCACTATTATAAATAGGTAGTTTAACTTTTGACCATACACGTAAGTTATTAATAATATATTATAGAAAGTTAATCTATATCAATGTCCTTTTCTTAAAATAAAATAATGATAATAAACAATTACACAAAGTTTCTCATATAGTGTATATAGTTTGGAACACAATTTTCAAAAAGATAATCTCATTAAACTACTCATAGGTAAGTTTCACTCAGAAAAACATAATCTTGTTAATCACAATAAACAATCTTCATGCATATATTTTAAACACAATTTTTCAGCTTTTTTAAATTAGAAAAAATAGTTTGTAAGCTGCAATCCGATTACTTTTAATTTACATAAATTATAATATATAATTGTTCTTGATGAAAACCATTCTCAGATACTATTTTGAACTAAATCTTCAAAGCCATTTACAAAAAATATCAAATTTTCTAAGTTGTTTCATAAGTCAACTATCTTTAAATTATTAATATATTTTAGAATAATAAGTATCCATTATTATTTATCATTAAAACTAAACCCAATGTTTTAATTATGGACTAAAACGTTGTAGCTAAGAAACTCAAATTAGAAAATCACTCCGCAGTAAATTTCTATAAAACTATTATTTTAAAAGAAGAGAAGATACATAGAATTGTGTGTATTGTAAAGGTCTTACTATTTTACCCATCACTTAACCATTTTGGACCCGACTTTTAAAGCAATTCTAAAAATATTTCAATTTAAATAAAAATGTCATTTTTAACCTAACCCTAAATACATTTTCCCCAAATATAAGTATATAGTTTTATTTGTCATGTATAACACTCCCCAGATATACTTTTTAAACAAACTAGCTTGAGCCATTTTTAAAAAAACTTAGAATTAAAAGAATAGATTTTTAGAAAACTAGCATTAGTTTAAGGGTTTAAATTAATATGTAAACTATAAAGTTAGAACAAAATCCATCAAACAGTTTCAGATCTGTGGCTAGGGGCAAACAGAAAGACATGGGGCAAACAAAATTACGTAATCCATTTATTGTTTTGTTTTGTGGCACATCAAAAGTAAATAATCAACATAATTTTGAGGTCAAAGGTTTTCACTATTAGAATACTAACAACACGCTATAAATTTGTATCTAATATAATTCTAATGATCGTAACTCAATTTTAAGAGGAAATAATTGGGGATCATTAGTGTATATTTGGACGAAATAGATTAACAACGGGTCCGATTTTTATTATTTGTCAAGTATTAGAAAAAACGAGAATTCAACACGACCTTTTATTAACTGTATATAGATTTTAAAAAGCCCTAGTAATATTCAGTTAAAAGCAATTATTATATTGAATGTTAGCTAAGTTTGAGATACCAAAAAAAACTTGTCACGCAAAGGGAGGTATGTTTGACCCATACGCGTGAAAAGGTTCTGGGTGGATGTCACTTGTCAGACACTTTGAAATACATAATAGATTGAAACAAAGAGATAAACTTTCACCATTACTTTTTAATCCAGCCTTAGAGTATGCTAATAAGGTAATGCAATAAAGTAGATAAGAGTTGATACTAAACCGTACAATGCAGCTATCAGGATATTTAGATGATTTAGCTTTGTTGGGCAATAGTAAGGAAGCTGTTGAAAGAAATGCTGACATTTAATTATAAATTTAGAAGTGAACGCTGAAAAGACTAAGTATATGAGCACACAAAGAACATATATTGTGAACGATAATGTATACATTACTTTGAGAAACACATCATTTGACAGGGTTAATGAGTTTAAATATTTACGAAAATTTTTAACCAGCAATAAAAATATTAGATTGAAAATTAGGAAAATAATGCAGTCGGAAAATAGTTGTTAATACGTCTTAGTCGGTAAACTAGTTGTTGACAACTCACCTTCTTTCAAAGAATGTAAAACTCAGAATATACAAAACAAGGATGTTACTGGTTGTTTTATGTGTGTATGAAACATGGCCTATTAGCTTACAAAAATTATGGTGTTCGAAAACCAGGTGCTAATGAAGATATTTTGTCCAAAAAGTGATGAGGCCACTAAAGAGTGGAGGAGGTTACATAAAGGTTAGTTACATAATCTGTACTAATCATAAAAACATTGTTAGGATAATCAAATCTCCTAGATTACGGCGGGCAGGACATGCCTCATGGATGGAAGAATCTAGAACCATGTTCAGAGTATTGACTGGCAAAACCAATGGGAAGAATATTGGGGAGAACTAGACACATATGAGAAGATAACATCAGACTGGACCTGAAACCGATAGGGTGTAATGAGGGGGCAAGATAGAGTTATCTAAAGATAGGAATAAGTGGCTTAATTTGGTGATTGCGGCAATGAACTTTCGAATTCCTTACAATAGAGTAAGTAGGTGTAATTATTTCTTTTTAGATGAGAAAGCAAAAATATAAAAACAAAATTAAAGTATTAACTTGCGTTTGATGGATATCAGACAATCCATTGAAAATAAATTGAAAATGACTAAAATATAATAATGTATGTCATAGTCGATTTGTTGTTGTTACAATACTATGAAGCAAAAGTTCATGGTCTTGATTAGAATCTGGTGGATTAAAAGTGTAAAATGCTGGCATCCTTATGATTGCTGATTGAAAACCTAATACATAATTATGAATTTAGACTGTCAACAAATGGCAGAAAAAAGTGTGTACATAATATTCTTTATAATTAGATATAGCATCATCGAATCTATTAATCTGCCTCAAAATGGTCCTTTGCGTAGTGATGTCAACTTCATGTTTTTCAATCGAATTTAATGTTTCACGTATATTGTATCATTATAAGGTACTCCTATCATATTTCTTAGTTGGTAAATACACTTTTTATACTATTTAAAACACTACCTATGATCTAATAAAAGTTTGAAAATGGTGAGACACCGAAACTCCTAAGCTGAATATAATTTAAAGAAACAAATGGCGCTGTAGTAAACAAAAATTATATAGCTATATTGAGTAAGAGTGATGATTTTTAGTTATAATACATTCTTTTAAGGGCACGTGGTCGTATCGTTCCTGGCGTTTTTCATTCTGATCCTGACCGTGCTAGTATACAACATGATCGCCACAGTTTGGTTCTAGTCATTTTAAATAATTAATATGAATAATAGAAGTTGACTTTTAGTGGCTGCGCGATTGTGTAAGACACATCCTATCTGTGTGATGATGTAGTCATGAGTTTCACCCCAATGGGAACCGCGAGATTTTCTTGCAACCCCCACGCTGTCCAATAAAGCGTCCATTCCCCTTGAACGATTTCCCTTGTTAGAAGGAAACCTGCCAATGTCGATTTCCCTGTCAATTAAAAAACTGCAACTCTGGTCCGGGAGATATTTTACAGTTTGTCCTATTCCTTACTGTTTTTTTATTTAAGGATCGTAAATACTTAAAAACATTATATGTATTGTACCATTGTTTTAAAAAACGAGACTAATAAACGCTCCAGTACATACTTCACTGTAGCTCATAGTTCCTCCTACTTTAAGTTAACATGAATATATTTATGTTACGCTTCAATATAATACTTGTATAAGACAATAAAACAGAATCAAAAATATACAAAAAAGTGTAAGAATTCTTGGTGCCATTTTATCCAGTGTATCTTAAAAAGAGTTTTAAATTTAAATTTTCATAAAACCGCTTGTTTATATGATTATACTACTTATATTGTTACTTTTGTCACCATGTTGATTGCATTTATTATATTTGGTATATTATTATGCTTAAATTTTGATACATGTAGTTAGTTAGATGCATACTGAATTTATTATATAGATATATCGAGAGGATGATTGCCTGATACAAGCCTGCAGATTGGTGATTTTACCAGACTTGTTAGATCCTTAAAATTACCCTTGACCACGTAAGTTTTCAATTTCAAGTCCGATATTTTATTTTAAGAAGTAAGATCGCAAGACCCTCACTCCTGATGTGTATAGTTTCCACAGAATTTAATAAATACCCTCAAACTTTTGATGAATGTATGCCCATAGATCTAATATAAAGGCTCTTATTTCTAACTTTACCAACACTCATGATTTTAATTGAAAATAAAAATAAAATTTATATTTTATTAACGAAACTGCTGGTTTCTTGTGATTCCTTAAAATAATGTTGCTGGATGTTTAATATAACACTTACTAATAAAGCTAGGAAATTTAACTAGACCCCTAGTCTATTAACTGACTTTACTGAAGGCAGTTGAGAAAATAAATCACATTTATTCGTTGGACACTGCTAAGACTTTGAGAAACAATTAAATATCAGCCATATTTTATCACAAGCATTGTATAAACTTATCTACGGTGGAAATTAATTTGGAGTCCTCAAAATGAAAATCATAATTGAGCGAAAAATATTCGTTAGGTGGTAGTAGATAAAGCCAGAGTAAAGTATTTCATAGTCAAACACTAGTTTATTTTACAGTTTATACTCCTCTGCATATCTACATCTACACTAATATTATAAAGAGGAAAGATTTGATTTTTGGTTTTTGTTTGTAATGGATAAACTCAAAAACTACTTGACCGATTTTTAAGATTCTTTGACCAATATAAAGCTACAATGTCAGCGAGTAACATAGGCTATATTTTATTTTGAAAATGTAATTTATTCCTCATAAAAATGTCGATAGTTTTACACAAGGTATAAAAAATTGCCTCAAAATATGCTTTCTCCGCGTGAGCTGCAAAAACTATTGGTATTACATAAAAATTACTATGCATATTGAACGTTATCACTAATGTGAACAAAAAAGTCCACGAGACAATATATGTAATTATTATAGTTATGTTACAATAAACGTTTTTTATTGAAATTAGTCAACTAAAACACGGATGCGAACAAAAAGTGATGATATCCGTATCATGATATGAATCCTTATCTAAATCAATTATTTAATCATGTAGGTTGTTTACGTAGGAGTAAATTACTTTTTAAATTATTCAAATTGGTACATTGGTTTTAAAGTTATGAAGAGTATAACAAAATAAAAATATGTCGTGATAATTACTGCAAACGGCTCCATGGAACAATGCATGTATGTTAGGTAGGTAAACTGAAATGTTACTATCGCGGGCAGCAGCTAGTATTTTATAAGAACGCGAAACTTTAAAAGGGAATATCAACTCGGAAATAGGTTATAGGGATAACATATATCAGAGCACTGCGTTTAATAAACCCTGAGTAAGTATTAAAATCACAGTAGTAATAAGCATGGTCACAGAGGTTTAAGTAACAAAACTATCATGCGTCATTTAAAAAAGGATACACATAAGTTTAACTCAAATACAATGAACACATTCAGAGTGAAGACGACCACTAATATAAATACACTTAAATCTGATCGTATTAATAAATATTTCTGTAAATCACAACGTATGTGATTGATATAATGATGATGGTACATCTCGTTATTATTATTATTATTATTATTATTATTATTATTATTATTATTAGCACCGCGTCTTGCTACCCGTTCGGGTTATACGCACTTACGCTAATGAGCAATGGTAGGGTGATTGTGAGATGAAATGAAGGACCTACAGTTTAACGTGAAATCCGAACCACGGTGGAGACCTGGCATTCCTCACATTCACAAGATGTCTTGTCAGAGGTGAAGGAAGGGTTTGTAAATCAAATAAATCTTTGCCGGGACCGAGGATTGAACCCCGGACGCCAGCATAGAAGTCTGACACCGTACACCTAGACCACCAGGTCACCTACATCTTGTTAATTTGTTAGATAAGCTATGATTAGTAGTTAAGATAAGCTTGTTCTTAGCAATTTTTTTTCGCATGTGTAATGTTAAGCTCCTCCCTCATCCTCCCCTACACAGCCCCTACTCCGCACTACAGGCTCTTCCACACCCATTATTCTCCCCTTTCCCACCACTCTAGCACATCAGTTCTCACTCAATCAACCTCCTTACACTCCATACAAACCTCAGCCTCTCACCCTATTCAACCCTTAACAACCAAAACATAGCCCCACAACCTCTACCAGCCATAGCCCTATTCAAACACCTCCTCTTAACATTAGTCCAATCCTCTTCCACCACCAGACTAGTTGAACCCTTAATGGTAAATTCTCCTCCACTGTCGTAATTAATGTTTATGGATTAAATAATACAACTCTACTTCTCATACATGGTGTGAATGCTATAGCATTAAACGCTCCTCCTCATACTTATGATTCCCGGGCTGGCTACTGTGGTTGAAACCAAAATTCTTCCCCTCCCTATATGCTAAAAAACGCTAGTCCTTGATGTATGAATGCCCCTCCCTACCCTAGATCCTTTATAAAGGGTTCTGACAGGTGCGCCAAACTTTGTCTCAAACTTCACTATTTATTGTAGATAAAGGGTCATTTTACCTACTGTTTGAAATATTATTATTGATAGCCTAAACCAAACTGACGGTATTTTTTTTTACCTTGAACTCCATTATAAATTCTGCAATAGCTATTAAACCAGGTCCTTATTCAATCTGTGTAAAGGAATGGTTTATTCTGTCTTGTCCAAACAGAATATTTTCTGCCTTTAAAAATCTATAACTTATCCTCTCTCTCTAAAAGTATTCTTACCTAAACAACTACTTTCGCAACTTTCATGTAAAGTAGCAGTCCAACATCATACTTATAAGAAACATTACCATAAGACTTCATAGATAAGTCATCCATTACACCTATAAGACATATGATGATAATTCTTGATCACAGCATGCACCAGACATATAAGCTCATTGATTAGTAATGAGGCCTACTAATAAGACTTTTGATAATCGTTCATTTACCACAATATACATTTAGACTTCGTTAATTAATCAGATACCGGTCACCCCTAGGCCTACAACCTAAAAACATGGGTCTAGTATCTGTCAAGGTGTGATATGGCCAAGGATATGGGAGGTGATTGTGTAGAGCTGTGTGGGTTTGTGATTGACGTTCGACTTTGTTTCTAAGGTTTTTATTAGTACTACAATGTCTATTACAAAGTGATGTTGGTAGTGATATAAGGATAAATTACCTAATTAATATTTGGAAGAATGTGACAAAACGAGATGTTGCTAAGAATAACCATTGGTCTGTGTGACTCCTAGGTGTTCCCTATATGGTTTCCGAACCTCGATACCCTTGGCTTGAACGGTAGCATTACTCTACATATACTGATGAAACTGTCCCGAATCGGGCAGAGTGAACCTTCAACTGTGATTTTGTTTAGTCAGCCACGATGGCTGGATCTCCTACATTTTATCTTGCCCTCTGGCTTGGTTACTGACTAAGGAATGCTGACAATGTTTATGTAGTCAGATCATTCATTATATTTGTTTACAGGCTAATCACAACAAACTGCAACACTCATTTTCTCATTCACAATCCATAACACACAATATTATACAAACACGCCATTCAATTTAGGCCATGCGGTTACATACCTAAATAATACCTATGTGTTAGTTGATTTATCGATTATGGCTTAGAATAATACAACACACCCACATAATATTTAATCATCATTCATTGATCAGAGCCATACATCATTCTTAAACGACATTTATTATGATTCATTGATTAAAGAAACGCATGATATTTCCCCATGTCATTTCAACATCGTCTATTGCTTAGAACTTACATCATACTTGTTATACACTTGGTTATTTTTCATTTATCAAAGCCCAACATTACGCTTAAACGAAGTTTAGTAATCTTCATTGATTAAAGTCATCCGTCTTATTTATAAGACATTAATTGATCATATTTCATTACTTACACAATATTCAAGTATATTTGATTGAACATCTGATTATCATTAGTTAATTAGGGTTAATCATATTAATAAAATATATTTGACAATAAATAATAATAATTGTTTTTTAATCACCTTTAATTGATTAGAACAATGCATCATCCCTATATGATACTTTTGACCATGAATTAATGTATATAGCTATACACAATACTTATACTCAATTTGAGTATCGGTCATTGAATAGAGTCATAAATCATGCTTGTAAGATATTTGATAATCTTTCATTGACCATACTAATACTGCATCCTTTTTTACATAACATTCCTGATACATACATTAAACTTGTTTTTCGTTCATTGACTCTTGCTCACACCAAAACTATGGGCCTTCCGATGATAGGAAGATCTGGTTAAAATCCCATTATAGTGTTGAGGGTTATTCCCTAAATGGTTTTCCACTAACTCTTCATGCAAATGTGGGTGCACCTCCGCAAAATTCAACCTTCCTCATTTATACTCAATAGAGTAGTTGGTACATAAGCCTAACTTATTGCCTGAACAAATAATAATTCACGATGCTTAACAAAACATGATGAGAGCTAGTATTAGTCAAAATGCATGATATTTGAGTCCTTAATTTATATAACATACAGAAATATATAGGTAGCATACATTAATTTAAATTGAGCGTCTAAAAATTGATAGTATACTTAGCTATCCACGCACGGATATAAGGAGGATTGAGATACGCATTCCTATTCATATTATTTGGCTTGTATCGTCACGATGCAAAATGGGTTTGAGTTATAGTGCATAGGTCGGTATACTTTGTCAGCTTCTACACATGCTGCGCTTGCCAACTCGGTACACAGTTAGATTAATGATTTTTTTATTCCTATAAATATAGTTCAATTAAATGCAGATATCCTATTTCGCTTTCATCGAGTCTTTGATTAGATTTCTGACTTGATATGATATGGCGACTAACTTAACAGTGTGAATAAACTTGTTTATTTAAGAAGTTAACATGATAACGCCTATCGAGTTGAGTTCAAATTCTTATTGGTCAGTATTATAAATAGACCGAACAAAGAAAGTTTCGTTTTTAAACTTAAGCCTTTGAAATTTGGTTTGTCAAACTGTATGTCTGTCCAGATATTTGTCACGTGATGACTGCTATTAATACGTTGACCAATTTTAATGAAATTTGGCAAATACCTCTTTTAAACCTAGGCCGCACAACGAATATATAGGATTTTTTTGATCTTCTTATCCGTTACAAGATGGCAGTTTCTCAATATCGATTTAGTGTTTGTTTATTCCTCGATAACTGCCAATTGCTTATAGCAATTTTAACGAAATTTGGCAGGGATCTTTTTTGAGCCTAGCTCAAATGTTGTGCATATGTATCTTGTCTATCTGGAATACCTGGGACGGGGTGTAATCTATATTAACGAAGATCCTGGTCGTCAGACAATTTTGGGGATAATGTATTAAAATAATATATATTAATGAAATTCACTATTTATTTTCACTATAGTTAATTATAAAACACTTTAAACTTGCTATGATTATTTACTGATAAAATAATAAGAAAGTTTTTAATGTACCAATTTTGATTGGCGCTTACGAGTGAAATCAATGTCAAATTATTGCAAATTTCAGTTAGAATGAACTAGAAGTCCCGATGATTGAGGGCCACATAAACAATATATATATAGTTAATTGGTTTCCTAAATAACTTGATCACCAAGGAAAAATATCAACTTGAAATTTAAAGAAAAAAATTTAAATCTCTAGTAGTAATAGTAACAGGGAGGGAGCAAGCTCTACTGTTCACAGAACTACTAGCATAGTATAGTCTGTAAGATATAACTAATAAACCATAGCGTAATCAGTCAAGACATGTCGGTTACCTTGCTTGCAATATGGGGAAGCTTAGAACAGTGAATCATATTGTAATCAATAAAGACGTATAGCTACCTTGAGTCCGATATGATGCATGCTATAAGATAACACCATAGCACACTTATTGATGGCTATAATTAGGTTTAGGGCCAGTTTCATAGTCAGATTTAGTACGCCTCAAGTGCGGCGCTATACTAAATACAAGAAGTTACCTACCTGAACTTGAATGGAATGGGCCAGTTTCCTATGCGAAACTGGCCCATTCCATTTTGGTCTAGGTAGGTGTTGTCCTGTATTTAGTATCGACTCCCACTTTAGGCATGCTAAGTCTCCCCCTAATATGTGTAAAAGGAACTTAAGGAAATGCAGTCTAGCACCCAAATAGACGTGCACCATTAATATGATGGAATTCAATCGCTTTCCTTCTCAAATGTAAAATACAATATTATGGAATAAAATATTTCTTCATTAATATCTTAGAATATATTTAATATAATATATTTTTACTCTCACTTTATTGTGCAAGAATGATGTAATGGAATTAAAGAACACCTCCACGTATCTGTTTTGATAACTTATACAGGGTGATTCACTCGGGAATTAACACATATTAAGTGGAATATAAGATATAAATAATTTAAGATGGGCCTGGACACGTATGAAACGGTTCTTTATTTCATGACGAAGCAGTCAACTTAGAAAAACATGTTTCTCCTCCAGCTGATCATCTGGGCGCCCCATCGACGCGCCATTTGTCTAGACATCAGTGAGGGAGCGCGTCTCGTCAGACAGTGTAAACGAGTCAGTGGAAGAAAGATGGTGTACCAATTGAAGAGCTTGTGTTCATTGTTTGTCAGTACTGGGTAACTGGTTCCTTCTAACAATGTCAGAGGGAATTTCTGAATAAATTTGTTGGGCGCACACCACCCATCAGAGCCACTATTTTGAACTTGGCGAAGAAGCTAAAGAGAACGGGAAGCTTGGTGGATACGCAGATGGGCGTATGGCCCAAGATGACGGAGGACACAATACAGGATGTGAAACAGCTGTTATTGGCATCCCAACAAAACTTTTGAACCGTCCCTTCTCCTATCACGTAGAAAAAAAAGACGATTATTATCACATAATTACACGAGCCATAATTGATGAAGGATAAGTAAGGAGAAGGGATCACAGATAAATATAAGTTTATTAAAAAACAAACAAAAAGATATAGAAATACATATGAGTGAAAAGATATAAATTAAATTAATTAACGATAACTGTATTCCGTTATCGAGGTAGAAAACATACGGTTGGGCGAATAGCTACTAAGACATTGTAAACAAGGAATCGACAGAAGTTAGATAGAACATTTCGTTTAGTTTAATAACTCTAGAAATAGGGATATTCACTCTTACTCGAACGAAGGAGCGTCTGCCACAACTTGGCAACAGTAAAAAAAAAAAGGAAATCCATATTGAATTAAGTTTTTTAAGCAATATACATAAATACAATCTAGCCTGACTAATACCAGATTAATTCCTGAGAGGTCTAATAATGAATGAGTGATAGTGAATTAATAGAAAATAGAAACATAGCATCAAATCCTATATTTTTAGAGTTACTAAGAACAATATTATTTAAGTTAGCTAGTTTGTATTAACCCTCATGGAGAGTTACGAAAAACCTATGAATAATACCCTGTAAGAGGAGCTTCCATTTTACAAATAATAGATGGCTAACAATAAGGCATCTACACAGTATTTTACTATCGCCGGTCATTTTCTAATTAGTACTGTCAGAACAATCAATAGTAAATTTATACATTTACCCATTACTAGGAAATAAAATAGCTAGTAAAAACCATCTTTGAAAACATAGATACATATGGCGCCTGAATGAGTCCGGAACAAATTATTATCCCCACGGGCCACTTCTTCAATCTAGTAGTGCTCCAACAGGCTGCGCACCATAAATAGTTAAACTAAAAGGGTGCAATCGTGACTGAAATCAATCACTGACCTAACTAGGTCCAAAAAGAAAGTGTTAGATGATCTTATTGTAGCAATAAATATATCCTAAACGTGATCATAACATTTAGGGTGTCATAAAAATATAACAATGTCTTAAGTACTTAGAAAAGGAAATCAAATTCATGGACTCAGAATACAAAATCACCTGATCCTATACATATGTAGAGCACAGAGCCCTCGTATTTAAACTATCCCTTATGGGAGTAGGAAAATAACCGTCAGACTATCTGGCACAAGAAACTATGTCTGATGGACATAGAAAATAACCTCAGACTTTCCGAATAAAGAAACCATGTCTGATGGACATAGAAAATAACGTTAGACATTCTAACTAAAGAAACCATGTCTGATGGACATAGAAAGTAACGTCAGATATTCTGACACGATACTCAATGTCTAATCGACATTTAAAACAAAACAAGAAATTCTAATACATGAAACTATGTATGATGGACATGGAAACGGAGTTTAGAATCTAATGTAGGGTTCCAGAGGCTTCCTCTGCGACGTGGCGGTGAGTCTGACGCTTGACGCATCGTTTTCACCAGTAGTCTTTGATGCTGAAGTTTTTACGTCGTAGTTCGTTCTCCGGTGAATAAATACAATGGAATACAAAAATGCGAGTCACAGAAAATCCGTTATATAGCAACAGAACTGCCTTGGAATAGGACTACATCATGAGATCTAAGGGAAGAAGGGGGGTTAGAGTTGTAGAATGACTCCACTTTTCCACTAGCGCTGTAAGAAGGTGTAGCGAGCAGAGAGAATTATTTTTCTTTTCTTGGATGTGAGCCCCTCGATCAAGACGTGAAAATGCTCACGGTCCGGTATGGTCCACTGGGTCAATTTTCCTCAACGCTTGGGCGTTTCCCGGCAACATCAATTCACATTGAGTCAACACCTGCCACATCTTATTGGAATAGATTAGTAATTGTTATCTTGTTTTAATTGTCTTTATGGAATTTTAATTGTAGATGTCATATTATATAACTGGCATGCTACACTTTTTAGGAGGATATCCCAAGAGACTGTACTAAAAATTATTGATCATCTGAGAGGCGAGTTTTCATAAAGATACGCGAAGTTTGGAAAACTGAAACCAGTTTTAATATTAGTTTTAAATTAATTTTCTACTTATGGTGTTAAATATATATGTAGTTGTTCCGTCTCTAGAAATCTCAATTCTGCTACATAAGAAATGAAAATTTCGAGAAATGTAAATCATCATAATCCAGAATAATGTTGAATAGGAAACACTTAACCTTAGGTGACTATCCAATATTCAGAAGTATCCGCCTTTCTTTGTTTTTTATTAGTTATAAATATATCAACTATGCAATTTTATAATATTTACAAGAAATCAGGTGATTTAATTTTAGAATACAATTTTTATTTATTATATATTTTATTTATAGTTAGGAGGGGATAAAAATATTGAAGAAAGAATGAATTAAAAGAGTAAATAAAAAAAGGTATAGACAAAAAATAAATCAAAATCGGAATAGAGAAAGAATGGCTGATCACGGCACCTATGATAGGTTCTTAAATTGATAGGGGATCAAAAGGTTGGTGACCTAGCTTATATGATAGGGTCATACAATAATCTGACCTGGCATTACTCACCCCTCTTAGGATAAATGAAGTGTAATAGGTTGGTTAGCAAATTGGACCTTTTTTCCCAAAGCAGAACTAATAAATACACCTTAAAATATGGACGTGGTCAGATTGCGGTGGGTTCACAAGACCGGTAGATAATAAAATACACCTATATGGCAGATAGGCAGGATCAATATTAATACAAGATAACTGATATGGATTTAACAACATATCATTGATTACCCACCATTAATATAGCTCCAGAAATTGAGATTATTACAGTATATGACATTTTAAATCAACAATAACTTGTTCGAGAGTACTTTCATTTTGGTAAAAGCCATAGGTTTTTGAGACTAAGCATTTAATTCAAAAGCAGGCAAAATAATTTTAATAATATAAATTAAAGTATAAAGTATCACTCTGCAAATAGGTAAATTTTACGCTATTCGATATTTGCAAAATAATTTCAATATTATGGATGAAAGCGCATTTATATTGACGTGGAAGCCTTAAAAATAGGGGTATTTAAATTTTAAAAAAAAATTTAATCAAGCTGTAAGTGTTTAATTATATACTTATGAAGACGTGATGAGGCTTATTAAAATAAAGTCTAGTCCCTGTTTTATTTTAGTATTATTTACTACGAATTCATAATATACAAATTCATTAATATTCTATATGCCATTGACAGAAAGTAAAGTGTTACATTTCAATGACTTTAATATTCATATTTAAATATATTTTTTTAGATTGATGTAGGACAACCCTCTTAGTGTATTACACCCAGCCTATACTGTTTACATAAATACTTCTATATTTTATCAACATCCCCCCCCCCCCCCCCCCC
>CABEEJ010000171.1:57922-94322 GCA_901482245.1 Timema douglasi
AGCCCTAGCCACTAGATATTTATTATATTTATAGGGAGATGTTTAATTATGTAAATAATAAATAGTTATTGTCAGCCCTTGTCATCACCCAATTGCCTTTTGATAAACACCTCTACCAACTAAACCACGGCGATTAACTTACATCATTGACGTAAAAATATAATAATTAAACAAACAAAATATTATCAGATTTAGTAGTTGAAAGTTTAATAGACTGGAGCTCCGATAACGGGGAGATAGGGGTTCGAATACTGGTTGGTGTACTGATGGTGGTGTTTGAGGGGGATTGGAAAATCATTTATGGATAATATGAGTACACTTCCTCTAAATACATCATAGCTCATCTCTAACAGATGATCGTAATTAGTAGATAAGCGTACAGCCCGAACGAGTAGTAAGGTATGGTGTTAAAATTAATCATAAATAAATAAATATTCATTTTTTGAAAACTATTTATTTACCAGTTATATTGTTTCTTGAGGTATTTATGTACTTCATCTGTCATGTTAAGAAAATTGAATATCTCCTACATCAACTTCGAAAAAAGATTAACTAGCTCACCTGACAGACGTCGTTCTGTCAAAAGCTATTGGACTGTGGCAGTCCCACAAACTTATCTTTTCTGGTCAAGTTCTGATGATGGCGTCTCTTATAAAGTGTACATGCCGTGATGACATCTTTAGTTTTCATTACTGGTCACCAGAACAGATAAGTTTGTGATACTTTAAAGTCACAAATGTGTAATTTAAACAAAAAAATTGAATATAAACGTATTTCAGAGTGATCACTTTATTTATTGACTATCAAATAATTACCGTGATATCAACAATAAATTTGCATAATGTTAATATACTTTTCTATGTATTTTTAATGTCATAATCATAAACAACTACTTACAAAATCTAGTTTTCTATTTCGTACGCTGCAATACTTTAGTAATATTGTGATAAGTGATTTTTTCATTGTAATTCTTTATGGTATACGATATTTTTTGTTTGATTACCTGGCGCGTAAACAAACAAAACTGATGTTTTTCCAACACGGGAACAGGCATCATACAATTGGCCATGTGAGAAACATGGGTTTTCAAGATTAATGCCACAAACACTCAATAACTGCCTTTGGGATTTATTTATGGTCATAGCGAAAGCAAGCCGCACGGGAAACAGCAGTCGTTTAAATTCAAATGGTATATCAGTCGGAATCATTGGAATGCGTGGTATCAAAACGTCTTCTCCTTTATACATTCCCTTTAGAATGGTTGCTTCAATCACGTGGTTAGTAATTTTTTTCCCGCTATCCGTATGCCGTTACAAAGACGCGGTTGGTTGATATTTCGCAACTTTATGATTACCGATCCAACCTTTAATTGAAGATTGTGAGGCGGCAATCCTGGCAAATTCAGCGAGTTCAAAAATTCGGGTGGATAGTTGACATCATCTTGTTTAGTAGCGAAATCAACTGATTTGTATGTCCTCAACTCACCGGCAATTTCATTTTGAATTATGAAATTTAATTAGTCTACATCCATGTTTTTGGCAGCCAATATAGCTAATTCGCTCAACCAAATATGATATCTGTAATTTTGAGCAAAGTTTGGGAACACCTTTTGAATGAGTTCGGTTTTTGATTAAGTAAACTGAAAAAAATTGTCAGGAAAGGTAACGCAACAAGTCAAAACGCCTAAAGCGAAGTTGCCATTACCTATGCCAATGAGTTGTTTTGTAAATATTTCTCCAGATCGATCATTTTGCAACTAGACACGAATATTCTTGCTTAAATTTAGTATCTTTACGTGCTTCCACAAAATGGAGGACCTTAAACATGCATTAAGTTCATCAGCTGGCGTTGACCGTGGAATCACTGGCAATGTTTGACGAAAATCTCCTGCTAACAAAATCATCGCACCACCAAATCGGTTTTTATTGCTCCGCATATCTTGCAAGGTTCTGTATAATGCCTCCAAAGACTTTTTATGTGCCATCGTGCATTCATCCAACACTATCGATTTACATTGCTGCAAAACCTTTGCCATTGCAGATTTCTTCGAAATTTTGCCGATCGGAGTTTCGTTGCTTTGCATATTCAACGGCGATTTTAGCGCTGAATGGGCTGTTCGACCACCTTTCAACAATGTAGCTGCAATTCCTGATGAAGCAGGTGCGAGTGCAATTTCATTGTGTGAGCGAATTGTTGCTAAAATCAATGAAATAAAAAAAGTTGTTCCTGTACCACCACTGGAGCAAATTCATTTAACCTTATCTTCTCAACCAACCAAATCAGAATATGGGCATGAGGCAATCCACGTTTCTGCCACTCCACAGAATACATCCAGCAGCGCGTCTCGCCAAACACGCTATGTTTCACAATGAAATCGATTAAAGATTTCAATTTTTGTTTGAAGACTCTTGCCGTAATGTCATGGTGATCAATGGGTGATTGACCAGGGAATAACTCAAGTTTGATTTCTATCCACTGTGGATTGCACGTGAATGTGATAAATAAATCTGCTGTACTATAATGACGAACATACGACATGGCATCTTGAGCATATTCATGCATATGTCAAGGACTTCCGATGTATGATTCTGGAAAAATTGTCATCCGGCCGACACTCTCTGCATTTCCATCAGTATTAATCGCATCTCGAAGGTGAATATACTCTTAAGAACGGAGTTTGGTCTGGTTCAACCTGATGAATGTCAATAGCTCTGTTTCAATTTTGACATACATATCAACAGAATATTGGTGAAATAATCGCCTACATTTCCAGATGTGATTGTCTTCATTTTCACGAACAATCAGGCGGTATGAATAATAGTTCATTGAATTGAATTTTTTGTTGGTTTCGGCACCTGTAAATAAATTATTGTTTTGATGACAGTGATTGAACTCGCATATAATACATATAGTAGCTGATACAAAATCTCCATTGATGAACCAAATTTTTAATTACCTGTAAGGTGATTTATAATCTTGATTGAGAAGTGATAACCATCTTCACCTTGCCAAAATATGATGGGATATTGTAGTGCATCATATGAGCGGAGTGTTTCATACACACGCTGTAACTGATCATTCCGGAGATGTAAAACAATATCACAGGCTTACAAATTTTCTCCAACTATAACAATGGCAACTTCATCAATTGTTGGTGCATTGAAACGTTTTGCATATTGGCCCACAGGAGTTTTATCAGCTCTGATTATAATTTTGTGATTATCATATGGCATGAGATCCAGTGCAGTTTTGAACAATGTAATCAACTGATTGTGTTGACGAAAGAAAGTTTGTAATTCTTCTACAATAGACCTCTTCACTGAACTGTTATGTGCACAACGCAGACCAATTTCTTGTGTTGAATTGCCCATGAAATAAATTTGCAGGAATTTGTAGTCGCCATCTGACACCGCCAACAGTGAACCTGCTCGGTGATATATTTGGCCTTGTATCTGTGAATTAAAAAGACGGGTTTATTACTTTTGTTACAAAAACTATAAAATAAAATAAACAAAGAAATACGGGGGATAAGTCTGTTTGTTATATATTACCTTGAAAGTTGGCATTACATTGTCACGAACTACATTTGTTGCCCCAAATGAAGTCATTTGGAAGCAGTTGCTATATTTTTGGATATTAGTAAGGAAATGTTGGAATCCGTTCCTGTTCCTGAAAACAATAAGTACAATGGTTCTGGGTTTGTGATATCCGAATCCTTTAAACTTCATTTCGCTCTTCACGTTGCTGTGCAGTCCGATTAGAGTGAAAATTAGCTTGGTTTCTAGCATTTCGAGTGCTTCGACCCAAATTTCTCCACCCGCGTCTTATAAGCGGCATGAGTCTTGAACTGAGTATAAATATAAACACACACAAAATAAACCAATTAATCAAAGTACTTGTTTGTCGATTGAAAAGTAAAGATTTAAAAACAACCAAGAAAATAACACGCACTTATTAAGAATCTACTGAATAACTGTCAAAGTCAAACTGTATATCGTAGAAAAAGAAAGTGTCAAATCTACGGATTCATTCAAGTAGCTTATATTAATTTAAGGTTACGTTAATAATTATAAAGTTACTAATTAAATTTAAAATATTTTTTCTTTATATTATGGTTTGGTACTCTTTTGTTTATTTGAATAAAACGAAACAATAAGTAAATGAATCTAAAGTCGATTTTAGGGTGTCTGAGATCGATTCACTTAATCGATTCATTGCTCAAATCGATTTTACGACGCCCAAAAATTCGATTCTTCGATTAATTTATCTCAGATCGCCATCCCTAGAATTGACAGCTAGGAACAGTTTGAATGGGAAAAAGAAAAATGTGGTTTTTACGTTTTTCAGTGCAATTTTTCCAATTTTTCTCTTCATAAGAACCTTCCTCGGACTTCAATGAATATTAGAAAAAAAATTAGCCGAATTGGTCTAGCCGTTCTCGAGTTTTGCGCTTAGCAACACATTTAGCCATTCATTTTTATTTATATAGATTTTTTTATAAAGTAATTAGTGTATTGATTCAGATTTTTTTCTTAAGGAATTCTAATATTTCCAAATAACTGGGAAGTCCCTACAAATGTACACGTAACTAAGTCAGTTAATACATTAATGAGGCCCTTCTCCTCTTAAGCGTTATATTGATTCAAGTTGAAAATTGGATTACTTAACTTATGTTAATATTAAGTGTTCTATATTGTATATTATGTTTTACTATCGTCAAACTACACCAATCACGAACGATAAAGGTGGACCATTTATTTATAAAACAAAAATATATAATATAACCCATATGTAATAATGTAATTCAGACAAAGCTTGAATCATGATCCGCTCTCTTTATTAAACAATGGGCTCTGTCTTGTGTTTCAGGAACATAGCAAAGATCTCCACCAAACACGCGATAGAAAGGGAGCGCCCAAGAATGGGAATGTTGGTGAACCCGGGAAGTGAAGTAGGAATGGAAGCCAAGGTCCAAAAGTACATCGGTCAACCCTTACCAGCAACTATACCTGAGACCCCTCCTTCCAGCAATAATAGCAGTCAACGCAGGATGGTAACACCACCCGCTCCAATTGCCTCTCCGGAGGGGGTAAGTACATCTTATTTCACCTACGGATAAAACATTGGCAAAGAAGTATAACAATGGGTCTAATTCCAATAGAGATTCGGGGTATCTGAGTTCACCTCAATAGCCAAAATCTTCTAATTATGTATTTATATATTTTACGGGGTGTAAATACCTCACCTTAATCCAGTAAGGAAATACATTATTCAGTTGTTAATATAATTATGACGTATACAAATATAGGTTAAAAATTGTAGTAAATTCGAGTTCCTGGTTTTACTAATTTAACATTTAAAAGTTATTGTTTACCCAAACATATCTCAAGTAATATTATCACCTTGTTTAATTCATCCTACCCGCCCCGGTGGCGTAGTTGGCTCACACGCTAATTTCTTGTTGAGCTACACTGCCGAGGATGGGGAGATCGTGTTTCGAATCTCGGTTGGGTGAACTGGGGGTGGTTTTTCCTCAATGATTTTCCACTCTTCTTATAAGCAAAATTGGGTTCACTTCCTCTAAATTCAACCTTCCCAATTCCTAATCCTTTGCGAAATTACTTCTTACGCGCATAACCCAAACAGGTAGTAAGACGCAGTGTTAAACAAAATAAAAAAAATATCATGAATATCATTATAAAGAAAGCTTTGAATTATTAACTCTAGTCCAAAAAATCTAAATGGATGAGTAGAAAAAAATCTTTGACACTGGAGTAGAGAATGATAATGAGAACAGTAAATTGTTAATAGTCTCCATAAATATTATTACATGGCTAACATACAACACTAACCCTAAGAATATTAGAGCCAAATAACTCCAAACAACCTACACTATGCTTCAATATCCAATAATATTAATTCCTGGGTAACTCTAAGCAACCAAACATATTTTCCATTTTATTAAAATCTATATAATACAAAACGCCTAAAGCCAGTTTGTGGGATATTGGTCCCTCAGAAATTTTAAATCTACTCTCATTAGTTCAAGTGAATATTTACCATAAATTGTTCAACACTGCCTGGTATACAAAATTTAGTCCTTAAGTAACACCTAGCCCGACAGAAATTAGTTTCTCGATATAGCAAACTTCCTAAGCAATTTCCAATGATTCAAATGTCTACGCAACATCACATCGTTTACACAAGATCCAAAAGCCTTATTTCCTTATAAAACCAAATGTATAAAACTATCTAGAGAATATTAATGACTTTATAAAACCAAATGTATAACATTGTCCAGGGGAATATTTTACCTGGGTAAAAAGTTATATATATTTATATATTATTTATATATAATGGAGGTAAGAAAATGCATGTACATGACTAGTGAGCCATTTAAAGTGGTATTTTAGTTACAGCTGTAGCTGATTCAAGTCTCATATTCGTAAATTTGAAAAAAATGACAACTGGACAGTAAATATGGGAATCAAACCCGGAAATCTTGGCTTAGCGAATATTTTAGCAATAAACTTTACGGGGTTCATATTATGCTCAGTCCCATTCTTCATTTATAGTTTAAGGCAGAGTTTGGGAAGAACGTGTGGGAATAATTTTCTATCAATAAGCTATCATTGTTACCAAAGCCACCAGTGACCCAGGAGTGGCCTTATTGGAATATTTTAGTACATGAAAGCGAATAAAATTGAGGTAAGCGAAAGTTGTATAGTTTTATTTAGCACCCTTATTACCCATTGGGGCTATACGCCTCTTATGTAGAATAGTTATTCCTCTAATGTATTAGGGATTAGGAAGGTTGAATTCAAGGTAAGTGTACCTACATTTGCGTAGAGGAAGAATGGAAAACCATTTAAGAAAAAAACCCTTCAGTACCACCGACCCGGATCGAACCCCAATCTCCTCATCTTAAGCAGTTTAGTCTATTGCGAGGGTAGAGCCTTAGAATATGCGGCCACCGAAGCGGGTCTCTTATAGTTAATTAAACATGACTAACGAAGCTTTGAAAATGGAAATAATGGTTAATAACTAAATTACTTAATTTGCCACAAAACAAAACCCAATAACTAACTTACTAAAATTAATTATAATTACTAAGAACCCATTAATATAGCACTTATCATTCACTGTAAAATTCGTAGTAATCAATACCATTAAAAGTTATATCATATAAACTAACGTATTTAATTTTTAGTTTGAATAGGATAAACATTAAAAAATATATTTATATTATGATTATACATACAAAGTGGATCGATTAATGTGGAAAGTAACAGGGTTGTAGATAGCAGACTTCAAAACAACTCAATAAGTACATATGAACATATATACTAAGTTCAATGGTTCCCTAGATAAGGCTACTCGTAAGGCCTTCCTTGCTTCTTCTGGAATTGTTAATAACCCTACTTGATACAGCCTTGTTGCACCTCTTATAAATGATGTGTCACTGCCGTTACACAGACAGAGCTGCAGACACACTATTAGAGGTGTATCAAATAACGCTATTAACAATTCCAGACCCACCTCGGTGGCGTTGTTAGCTAACGCATTAGTTTCATGTTGAGCTAGACTGCCAAATACGGGGAGATTAAGGTTCGAATCTCGCTAGGGTGAACTGGGGAGGGGGGGGAGGAAGGGGGAGAGAGATTTTCTAAATAGTTTTCCCCCCTACCTCCAGAAAAATGCGGGTTAACTTCCTCTATATTCAACCTTCCCAATTCCTAACCCATTAGCATAATTAGTACTTTAACCCGGACGGGTAGTAAGACGCGGTGTTAAATAAATAAATAAAACAATTATCTCGAGAACCATCAAACTTAGGACATATGTTCATGATGACTTTTGCATATTTTTTTTTAGATCTACATACTACCCACCCTCCAGTTAATTCCCACATAAATCGATAAATTTATATATGTTCTTATTAAATTTACTGGGATATCATGAAAACCATAGAACAAAAATAACTATATCTTACGGATTTTCTTTTCTTTTTATACGTACTTAGAAATTTGGCTAACAATACAATATAAATAATTGTATTGCGAATTAATTTTCATTCTAAGCTTAATGGAACGCATGAAAAACAAAATTAATCTATAATACATACTTGGCCAACAATACAAATAAAATGAAATTATATAAGAGATACATTCTTAAAGTTATTAATAACATTGTTATCATTGCAAATAAAATAGTTACTTATACCGGAGTTTCTTCTTAAGGCTTCTGAAATAATAAACTAAAAATACAAATAAAATATGTATTACAGAATCTGTTTATTTCACTGATGAAGGGGCTGAATCCTATGAACTAAGATCTGGCTTATGCTAGCTAAGAAGCGCTATTTTACTTTTCCTTACTTGAATCAGTGAGTATTTTTAAAGGTGTTAATTTACTTAAGTTTAATTCTCACAATAATTGATGGCCTACACTTTTTCAAACACTTGTGAATAAACTTTCATTATTCAATTATTATTTCTAATTAATAAAGTATGTCAAACTTACGCTTCTTTGTTATTACTTTATTTAAATGTTTACAAATTAAAATACCAAATCTCGAGTACTGTGACTCACACCAAAATAAATAATCTCTCTTAATAAATAAATTCATACATTCATCACTTCTTTCTCTTGGATAAAGTTGTTGATTACCATTTTGTTGGACGTAGAAATGTAGGACATGCACTTGGTACTAGATATAGGCCTACTGTGTATACTTATTAAAGTAGTGTTTGGTATTTCATGAAAAAAATACCCCACCAGTTCTGTGTAAATTTTGAACGGAAATATTGATTATACTCAATAGAGAAGATGTATAGTACATTAAGGAATAAAAATTATAATAATAGCGAAAGCAAGTAAAATATGTTGAAAGTGTCAAGTATATCAAGCGCAAGAACTTAAAAATCGTATAAGCGATACTTGGTATATATATGTAATGAATCTCCCTCAACATCCCCAGTAAACAGTACAAGCTGTCATGAGGAAAGTAGTCTGTTTGAATATTTCCAGTTGTCTCAACGGAGTGGTCACCTCTGGGACTTGGAGGATCAAATGGCATGGCCCGTGACGAACTCTGTGGTCCACGCGACTTCCCTGGACGCTATTGAAAAGAAAAGCAAGCCTTTGCCAGAAAAATTACAGTCCCAAAAAGGGCCTAGTCGGAGTGCTACAGTTAGTGTTTGTGAGTCATTTTTTGTGTTACTCAGTTTGTTTAATCATGGTCCCAACAACTTATTCACTATTATTATGGCCAAAGTCAGAAGTTTCAAGGTGTGTGTTTCAGACGTAGGAGAATAGTGAAAAAAAATGGGTTTAAAATACAAGGGGCTAAAAGAATCAAGATATATAACTGTTGCCAAAACAGTTTGCATGCGATTGGTTTTAAGTTTACTTTAGTTTAGATACCTGATCTCTTAGCTTGTGTTAAAAGACGTTAACAAATATCGAATTAAAACATTGATCCATGAAAACTGTGGGCGCAATAAAATGTTTAACCACCCCTTGACTATGTGTATACTCTGTTAGCTCTCCTTTTCTTTGTCACATATTTTGTGAGGTCTTGTCTCATCGATTACTTGCGTTGTGATACTTTGCGCCTTTGGTTACAACCTTTACAAGTTCCTATCACCTTGGGTTTATGCCTGTGAGGTTTTATTTACTGATTTAGATCATTGTTAGACCTTTTATCAATAGTTACGGCCACACGTGTTTACATGGATGGTTACATAGAGAATTCATATTAATTTGATTTAAGTCCTTGAAAAGCCTTGTTTCTTTGGTTGTTTATAATTTCACTTCCCGTTTTCTTGGTTACACATTTGTAAAACAATTCTTCCTTTGTATCATGGAATAGGAGGCTACGTTTAATTTAAAACATTATTTTTTGAGGTAACTTTTATCTAATTGATCTCTTTATGAATTCATGTGCCCTTGATTTAATCTCCTGAATGGTCATGTCTCCTTTTATACTCATCTTTTTAGGGCATATTTTTTTGGATTAATCCCGTATGGGATAATTAATAATTGTTCGTGTTTATAGTAAGGACCTGTTTTATCAGTTGCCGCTTTTGTTAAATATGCTTTAATTAGTTTATTATTATTATTATTATTAGCACCGCGTCTTACTACCCCATTCGGGTTATACGCTCTTACGCTAATGTGTAATGGTAGGGTGATTGTGAGATGAAATGAAGGACCTACAGTTTAACGTGGAATCCGAACCACGGTGGAGGCCTGGCATTTTTAATTAGTTAAACACTTTGTGAGGGTTTGTTTCCTTAGTCATATGCCTTGAATTGTTTTGTTTTGTTTATTGAATATTTTGCTCGGTTGCATTTATGCTGGTCTTGAGTATAACCTTTGAGACACTGTTTTCTGAGCCCACGTGTTTCTAAGTTTCTTTGGTTTAAACTATTTTGAAATTCTGCTTCTTTAGTGACAGTTTGTGTGAGAGTAAGATTTTTTTTAATGTGCGTTGTCCAATCTTCTTTGTTATATCTATTGCAAAGCTATTTTAATTTATTGAATTATTATTAAGTTACTGTTTGATTAGCTTTATCCCTTGTGAGCTTCGGTTTCCTTTGGTGTTTTTATTATGAGGTATTGTTTCATTGGTCAAATTACTCATGAATCTGTGTCCACCTGGTGGCATATATTTAGATGTACTGTTGCCTTGGTTGCATTAGTTGTGTTAAAAGGTGTCTTTGTTGGAATACCATTCATTATACGTCCGATTTCCTTGGCTAAAATTAATATGAGACACTGTTTCAATGTTTGATTCTACTTTGAATTTATTTTCCATAAGTTGTATCTCTGTTTAGATGTTTTGTTTCCCACTCTGAATACATTATTATAATATATTTCCTTAGTCACAAACCCTATAAGACCATATCTCATTGATTGATTCCAATGCGTGATCATGTTTCATAAAATCTTACTAAGGTCTTGTTTCCTTTGTTTTAAAATACTTAGGTTGCGTCAACTACTATTTTTGTTTTTCAAATCGCCATCGCGTCTTACTACCTGTTCAGGTATAACTATACGCTTATGTACTAATTACGATAGTGAGATAGGGATGAAGAAGGTTGAATTTAGGTGAAATGTACCCTCATTTGTGTGGAGACAGAATAAAAACACAATTTTGGGAACTCCACCCTCAGCACACCAGAGCGGGATTCAAACCCTGATCTCCCCGTCATCAGCAGGCCTCTCTAAGACGAGAGTGACGCCTTAGACTATTCGGCCACGGAAACGAGGCCTATTTTATCCGTTACTTAACTTGTGGGTTTAAGATAAATTTGTTATTTGTAATATAACTTGTGATTAACTGCGTACTTGAATATATACCTTTCATGGACAAGCTTCCTTTGTTAAACACCTCGTCTTGTCCAGATTAACTTGTGGTATATTTCATGAGTTTTGTTTCCCACTACTAAATCTCTTGATAAGGAATGTGTCCTTGATTACATACATTACCTTATGAGCTAATGTTCCTTTATAAGGTTCTATGTCTTTTGTTACATATTGTACATTTTATTGAATCTCTGGCAAAGTTATGTTTCTTTTGTTAAATCTCTTGTGAATTTATATGTTATTTGTTGAATACCTAACGAGTTTGTGTTTTATTGCTTGCATCTCCAACAAGTTTTTTTAAAATTATCCAAATAGCCTGTTAAATCCCTTTTTAATTATTTGAAACAGTTGATTATTATTATTTCTTCGTTTACTTTAGCCACTGTGAGTCACATTTTCTTTAGTTTAGTATAGCGGCCATCTCTAAATCCCACACAGGTACGCTGGCAGATGTTTTCCACATGTGACTTTACAATCCTTTCACAATCTTTGCGCACCCTCATAGGCGTATAACTCAAACGGGTATTAAGAAGCTAGGCTAAAAAGAACTACTCTCTTTGTTCTTTTTTTCTAAATCAAGTAGGATATAGACAAGGCATTGCACAATGTACTGTACAGATTGATTAAAATACAAATTTTCATATATTGTGATATCTTTTTTTCTGGTTCATGAGGTTGATGATTAATCTGCCTGCAATGCCTGTGTGTATCTGTAACTCATTTTTTTTTACAATTGAATTATAAAGCTTAACAAAAAAAAACAACGACTTTTGTGGCCGCATTGTCTAAGGCGCTACTCTCGCATTAAACTAGACTGTTGGTGATGGGGGATAAAGGCTCAAATCTTGGGTGGGTTAACTTAGGGTGGTTTTAAAAATGGTTTTCCACTCTCCCTCGACGAAAATATGGGTCAACTCCTCTAAATATAACCTTACTAATCCTTAAAACCATTAGCGTAGCTAGTATATAAGCGTATAGCCCTGACGGGTAATAAAACCCGGTTATGTATAAAACTGAAACTCAAGCAGGTATCCTTCAGGAATGTGTTTTTATTCATCCTAATTCAAAACCTTATTCCTTGACCATAAAATAAATACACATACAATCTTGTATGGTATTCAAATGGTGACAAAGCGTGTAGTAACATTTATCAATGTGGCCGCGCACATACATTGTGAGGCACGTGAACTAAATGCCAAGCTCATCTAGTCTGGTTTCTCGGTGACGGAAAGGTTAGAGCTTAAATCCTGGCCAGTCGCGCTGGAGGGGCAAGGGATTTCCTAAACGGTTACTCACTCACCCTCCACGCAAATGATCGTACACTATTTAACTCCACCTTTCTCGTCTCAACCTGATTTACGTAATTTTATAATAATGGGAATTGATAAAAATAAAGAAAAGGGAAAAATAAGCTAGTTAGAGTAAATTTATTGAAGAAAGACCACCTTGGGAAAGAGGAAAGAGTGTGGGAAGAGTACAATGTACAAAAATAACATTCATCTGCTTTATTTCTTCTGTCTTCGATTGTAGAAGTAGTCACACACACACACACACACACACACGCACGCACGCACGCACGCACACACACGCACACATTTAAACAGAAATAAAGTAATATTTCGTAAAGCCTTGGATTCTTCCCACATTTTCCCTGAGTGGGATTTCTTTATTAAATCTACTCTTATTAGTTTATTTTTCCTTTTTCTTTATTTTTATCAATTTCTATTATTATACAATTATTTAGCCACTGGGATACCTCATTTTTAAACATGATTTACGTAATTAAAATGACTTTATCCTGGACGGGTAGTAGCACGTTGTGGGAAATTAGCAACATAATTTTGCCATGCACTTATTAGGATTCATATTTTATAAAATATTAGACATTATAAAAGTCTTTAATTAGAAGATGTCTAAAGATATGCTGATGAATATAAACAAATATTTTAAACTGCTTTTGAATACTAGTTACGATATACTGATTTTACTCTTGAGATCATGCTAACTTATTTATATATTAAATTAACACGCACAACCAAGTAATTTACAACAATTATATAACTTATTATTTCTCCATTATGCTTATACACGTGTAGCATTTAGATGCAATTATAATTTGAAACATACGCAAGTAAAAATGAATACATTATATATATATATATATATATAAAATAACTCCATGGCTTATATATATATTTAAAACTCCATTGTGTGTATATATATATATATATATATATAACTCCATTGTTTATATATATATTATATAACTCCATTGTTATATATATGTATATATATATGTATATATATATGTATATATATATGTATATATATGTATATATATAATATGTATATATATATGTATATATATATGTATATATATATGTATATATATATGTATATATATGTATATATATATGTATATATATATATATATAACTCCATGGTTTAAATATATAAAATTCCATGGTTTATATATATATAATTCCATGGTTTGGGCCCGAAAGCGAGCGATACTAACTGAGCAGCCGCCCCCATTAGCAGTGATTGTGTCAACATTTTCTAATACAGGGTGTCATGTGGTCAGAACAGTGAGCCCTCCAGCCGTTAGTCTAAGTTTTCTTAACCGGAACTGCTATTTCTTAATTCAAGTAGCTCCTCATTTTCCCTCACGTGGCTGAGTTTAACGCTGTCCCAGACCCACTGCTTTACGGATATATTCTTGAAAGCACCCGGGATCAAAACCGGGACCTCTCGGTCTATATCCAGGAACTCTGACCACTAGACTACACAGGTGGTCACTATGCATATACTTTAGTTTTAGTTTGCCACGTTTTAATAGACATTTGGGTTGAACGCAAACACAATTTAAGATTAATAAATTTGCATTGGAAGACCTTATTTTAAATGCATGTCTCATGTAGACTTAGAAAAAGTATATAACATTTTTTCTAACAATATTAAAATTGCATAATTTTATCAATTTATATTTTAATTATTCTTAATCGTGTTTTTTCTTTGTTTATCGAGTCCTTTTAGAAGTTTGGGGCTATCCACATCTTTACGCAATTGTAGTAAGAATGAGTAGACTAAAGTAGAATTTATAAGGAATATAATAGGAATAAGGAATTGCGTGGAAAAGGTGATTTTTAATTTTTATTGTAAAATTCCTAGGTATAGTCATCTGGGATTCAAACCACCCATACCTTAATTTCATCAGGTATACAAACCCTGTGAACTGAAAATTCATTGTAACTATTCTTTCTAACAAATATTTAAATCCAACCCTTATTTACTAATAAAATTTATTATTTTAGTTTAAATAAACGTAGGATTCAAGCATAATTTTGTCAAAATCAAACAACTCACAAAGCATAGTGTCATAATTTCTTGAAAATATTCTAATGTTATAACTTTTGGTATATCCTTAATTGGTATAATGTGCCACACTCTTGTAATCAATATCTGAAGCTAGCCGGCCATATTGAAAAGCCAATATTCAAATATAGGCTACCAGTTTCATATAATGTGTAAAATAACCATACAAACACATATCTTCTAATATCTCACAATACTGTGTTCAGTTATATCGTACTTATTTATTGAGATTCATCTTTATGCACGCCATGATTAATTTTACCGAAACAATTAAATTAAACATATTACAAAATTAGAGCTGTTTCAGTTTTAATCCAGAAATACGGATACTGTTTAAGTAAACTATTTAAAGGTGTGGTCAATGAATTGAAATATAGTAAAACTTTAAATTATACTACAGATAAATGTTTTAATTGTTGACGTTAAAAAGGTAAAATCTATCTATTTATACTTATTACTTCATACTAAAATGTGTTCCTTTTTAATATGATAATTTGACTGGCATTATAAACAAAGTATTCAATGTTGTATATACAATTTAAAAAAGCTTATACAAGCCAAACAGACTATACCTTCAATTGTAATTATAATTATAATAACATAACTAATTCTTGCTTCCTATCTCAGGGTCTAGATTCAGTAACGAATGCAATTCTACTACGGCGAAAGTCAAGAAATTGAGCAACTTTGCATCTAAATACTCCAAAAGATGCGCCTTAACATTTGATCCATTTCCGTATTCACTAAACACGGCGCAAACTGGTGGACGTTTATAGTGAGGTACCATAATCTTGCATCAGTTGCGTTCTTTTCGACCAATCCTTGTAGAGAATTTACTTTCAAAGTCAAGACTACTTTATTTAAATCTCTAATGAAAATGACATCAAATACAAAGATTTCTAAATATTTAGATCGCAAACTGGCAATAAAATTAGAAGTGGTCTCTTTCTGGGAGCTTTACAAAAACAATATTAGTACATTATTTGGTATTTATTTATATTATTAGTTTAAAGCTAAGTTCCATTAATAAAACATTTATAGATACTCTAAAACCTATTTTGAAGCTACACTAACAGCCATATTAAGTGACGAGATGTATTTGGACTTGGAGGAATACAAACCTCTTTGGATCTAAACAAATCGTCATCCGAGAAAGCAAGTGTTCTATCGCCAAAATTGTTAAATTTGAGATATTTGGTGTTTACGTTTATTTAGAATGCATATGATTCACCCGCGCTGAAATTGAGACTACTATATAATTACTTAAGAAGATACAGACTCGAGTTGTCATCTAGTAACATTGTTTTTATACACATGGTCAAACTTTAATGCTTTTTTACACAAAAGTGAAAAATTTGACATAGAACAATTGCACTCTCGGGTTCTGAAATACTACATGGTTCGTGGTTTCATTTCACGTTTTGTTTTATAATAACGCAAGAAGATTGGTTTGTTTAAAGTAAAAATTCAACAATAAAAGGTAAGTGATTGCTTTGTTACCTCTATCTAAATTGAAACAAATGTTGTGCTTGACAGACGTATGTTATATTATTTAATTTATTATCAATTCGAGTAAAATAACTAATTGTATTTTAAGCCATTGCGACAATAAGCCACCATTTAAATTTATTGAAGTGACAATCATGATTTTATAGTTGTGCCTACTCTTTGTAACATTAGCTTGTACTGATAATATCCCAAAGTTACTACCCACCCCAAATAAGCCTATACATATAGACATCCTGCAATATAAATACTAGCAAAACTAGCTAGTATACTACCACCCCAAATAAACTTATAGTCATAGACATCCAGCGTTATTAAATATCACAATCTTACTACTTCTAATATAGGTACTCTACTCACTCGTTGTATCATCCGGATAAGCGTGACTTTCATAACCAACTTATTCACACCAAATTCTAAAACTAAGAGAAGTCCTAACAAACTTTGAATAATGCAGCAAAAATATGTTCCAATAGAGGGATCCAGGAATGCTCTGATTAGCCCGGCTGAGCTACAGGAGGACCACTCGTATTATTGAACTGGTCTACGTGACACACTGAACGTAGCTTGAGTCTTCAGACACTCACCATGTGTCTGGTGTTCGTGTCTTGGGAACAAGTCAATTGGAATTTCAAGTAACCAAGATAAGGATGCGGACGTGACTAAAGAGACGTAGCTTATACATCAGCTGTTTGGCGTGTGACGTTATACTACTACTACTACTACTAATAATAATAATAATAAAATAAAGAAATTCCCACCTCCTTACCTATCAACTAGACCTATATAACGAAGGAACTCAGAAAATATGGTTAATTATTACATCCGACTTCCCTACGAGAAGTCCTATTCAGGACTAGAACGTTATCTAGCCAGAATAGCTATAATATAAATATATAATTGATTATATAAACTTTATATTAAAACTGTGGGTTTGATTATTTAGTTTAAATCAGTCAGTGTAGGTATCTGTAATTTTTTGCTAGAAAGTTTTATTTTTGAAAGTATATTCTGTTATGTAATATTTAATGTTTCCTAGTGCCGCTTGGGCGCTAGTATCTTTGTAATTTCTTGAAATATTCGAGTAGTCGCATTTTTTTGGTTCCTTTTTTTGGCTTGAAATATCTAGTTTCAATATTAATTTTTATTGCTCTTGTGGTTACTAGTAATAATTTAAATAATTTAAATTTAATAATGTTTCTTTTATAGGCTATTTTTGTAGACGGATCTTCTTCGTAGTAAATATTAAAGTAACTTATTTTTGTTGGTTAATAAGGTTTTGACTTTAAAATTCACCGATTAATTTAGTGATAAATTACAAGTATTCTAACGTAACAATGCTTTGTTTTCTATTTTAATATTAAATATTTAAAATGTAGGATTTGGGTCGAATTCATTAAAAGTGACGAGGGTAATAGTTTAGCGAAGGTTTAAGGTTTAGTCTGGAAGTCAAAACCATGTGCTAATAATAAATATATGATTCGATATTTAAATTAAAATTTGATCCTAAAATTTAAATTTGTTTTGTCTATATTCACAGTGGTGAATCAGACGCGTTGTAAACCATTTAAAAGAGGCTCTTTAAGCTCTTTGTAATCATCGCTAGGTTTAGTAATTTATATTTTTAATAAATATTTGATTCGATATTTAAATTTAAATTTTGATCTTAAATTTGTTTTGTCTGAATTCACTACGGTGAATCAGATGCTATGTAAATCCTTTAAGAAAGGTTCTTTAAATTAATTTTTATAATATTAACGATTTTGTTTATATTTATGGTCCCTTCTAGACTTGTTCAAATAAAATAATAATAATATACCTTGATCGTTTGAAATATACTCTCAAACGTACTGCGAAAGTACAAACTCAGCCATGATTTATTTGTTTTCCAACACACTTTAGTTTGACTTGTAAGGTCATGTAATTTGTTGTTTTACCTCTGTTTATTACATTGAATAAATAATTCAAATATATCTTACATTTGCAAATGTTTTACTTTTTGTTGTAACAATTTCCTTAGTTTCCATCCACCCTCTTTCAGTTTAATGTGGCCGTAGTTAGAAGAAGAAGTGGCCGGTCGGTACATCTTGAGTGGTGGCAAATAAAAGGCGCAACTTTGTTCTCAAATCGTGCCTGCTTCTTTTAGTGAATAGGGATTTAAAACTTGCGCCGGCGCAAATATTTGCAATTGTTAGTAAATTTAGGCCCAGTAGTTCAAAAGGTGATCCATACAGAATACTTTTAAACGAAATGTGTCTAAATAGAGGCCAATTATTTATTATCTTAAATTACAATACCGGTAACATATGTTTAAAAATTAGATTTTACAAATAATTGATATCAAACGGTTGTTCAGATTGTGTAAGGCAACAGCACCAATTGATTTGTTTGTTCACATTTCAGAGAGGATTACAATCAACCACAAATTGTGTATTTAAAGGGTGATGGGTTATATTAAGTTATTATTATGTAAAACCACTGAAAACAGCGCAGGGTGGACAATTAACGTAGAACTGATAGAAGAGAGACAGCCCATAGGTAGTCACTCAGTTAGTACTAATATAAGGCAAACATCTCCTCGGTAGATTCTCTGTAAGAGCTGATAAAGGGCAGACAGTTACCAGGCAGTTGCTCAGGTAGAACTGATAGAGGGCAGAGAGCTCCGAGGTAGTCGATCTATTAGAACTGATAAAGGTAAGACAACTCACAGGTAGTCGAACTATTAAAACTGATTGAGGAGGGACAAACAACTGGTAGTCAATCATTTAACAATGATAAAAGGTAGACAGTTCTATTAGAACTGTCAGAGGGTAGATAATTGACCGGTAGAAGAGGGAAGCCCAAGAGCTGATTAGCACTTGATATTAAGGAAAGAGGATGATAAGATTTATATTGGAGCTATGAATTTATAATATATAAGTGTATGAAGTACAAAAAAAAGTAGATTTATATAATATAAATATAAATCTATATCTATGAATATATATTTATATATTTATAAATGTATAGATAGATATATAAATGTATAGATAATTTTATATTTTTATATATAAATACATATAAGCACGTAAATATGTGTATACTTAAATAAATATATATTTAATATTTAAGTATGTATTTATTTATGCACATTTAATAATAAATATTAATATAAATTTATATATAAATATGCATATACATTTATGTACAAATATACATATATTTATATAAAAATACATATAATATAAACATATATATATATATATATATATAAAACCCATTCCCATACGTATATATCACATTTAGTTATTAATTAATGGAAAAAAAAATTCATTTTTTCCCCCTTTAGGGAATTTTTTTTCTATTTACGATCTTAATATATATTACAACTATTTTTAGTTTTATCTATTACATATTTTTAATTTTTTTTACTTTCTCATATAAAGATAAATTATTATTATATTAGAAAAAAATCTCGAGCTTATGAAATATATTTACGTTTTATGTTAACCTGAAACCAAATAAGTATTACGACACAATCGCACAAAGTTTCTCGTATTCTGTATTATAGGTTCGAATAAAATTTTCAAAAATTATAAATAAATGTTCAGTAAACTATACTTGAATAAGTTTTTCTTAACTAAACAAACACAATTATTTTATTAATTGGACTAAATTAAATTTTTCTAATTGGACAAAAATAATTTTTTCTAAAATTTAAAGCAAAATTACTTAAATATCTTTAACAAATTTCAGGTTTTCAAAAATAAATTATTTGTAAGCCACACTTAAATTATTTGTGGTTTATAAAAAGAAAAAAAGTATTCTTATTTATCATTAAAAACTATTCACCGCACAGCACTAATCACAGCTAGTGGAACACAAATGGCTCCAGTACTTTTATAGTAGCATACCTTATTTATCGCGATACAAGCGCTTTCAAAAGAAAGGGCAATATGTTTAAACACCTTCAGTTTTCGCACATGTTGCTATAGTTAAAAAAATGAAAATGGTAATTGCCTTAGTGGTGACAAAAGTGGCAGTTCTCTGAGAAAAAAAAGTTTTATGGTTAAATGTAGAGATAATTGATAATCAGATAATTTGAATTAGTGTATGGGAATTGTACAAAGTTTATTTATTACTAAGCAACATTCACACACATTTTGTCGGTTGAAAATGACCATTTGGGTATGACAAAAAAAATTCTTTGTAGTTTAGCTCAAGAAAATGAGCAGTTATTTGATATTATAGGCCATTTGAACTGTGAGTCAAATTGGAATGCAAAATAATAGGCTAATTATTCATTTTGTGGAACAATTCAGTCCAATCCTATTTATATATAGATGTAAAAATTGTTGCACCATCACCTGCAATTAGACTCTTGTGTTTACTTTAATAAAAGGTACACACAGCCTACTGTTGCCGAGATAATAGAGGCATCAGAGGAAACTGAACCTAATGTAGTCTATGGATATTCATTGGATATCTTAATTTGTAATCTGGACTATTCTGGTGAGGAGAATGATGCTGACAGTGGGGATGAGGACTGCAATGATTCATACATTATAAGTCAAGGACAGCACTAAATTGAATCTTGATAAGCTATCACAGAGAGTCAAGAAGAAGCCCCCTATACTTAAAGTATAAATAAAAATAAAACGAAGATTAAAAATTTGACATCGCAATGTGGGTAGTGGGAATGATATAATTTACTCAAGATCGCTGATGCAGTATGCGATATGCATAGTGCAGCATTCAATATTCAGCATATATCCTCAAGCCTCGTTTATGGTGATAGCCACCCTGCTGAATTCCTGGAAATATTTATAACCAAATATCACTATAATGATGGTAAGAATAATACACTGTAATGTATGTTTTGGATAGAAATAAACCAATCATTCAGCTTTCTGTAGACAATATGTGTGTGTTCATTGGTATATTGTACTTTAGTTGGTGCGTACAACTTCCACGTTGACAAATGCACTGGAAGACAGCCGACGACCCTCATAAATTTCTTGTTACTAAATCTATGCGACGGAACCAATTGAGGAGATCCTAAATTAACTACATGAATGTAATAATGAAATTCTTCCAGCCAATGACATTATGAACAAGGTACGGCCCATTTTCACTAAATCTAACCGTCAGTTTATAAAAAACTCACCTCAAGAATGTAAAGTATATGTAGTTGTGTCTACGATACCTTATTTTTGTCACTATTGATGCAAACAATTTACTAAAGGAAAGCTAATACGTTTTGGTTTCAAAGATTGAGCTCTTGCACAGCGTTAAGAATATTGTTTAGAAGTTGAGATTTACCAAGATATCAATAATGCTGCAGCAAGACTTCCAGGTGTCTTCCTAGGCGAATCAATCGTGCTCACCTTCTGCGATGACCTAATGAAATAATTCCCAAGGTTGATCTTTCCTTTTAATCCGACAATTTTTTTTACAATTACTAAATTTATTTCTGAATAAGGTATGAGAGGTATGACAAGAACTGGCACAGTTTACCAAAAGAAAATGGATCATTGCTCATTAACAGACAAAATATAAATTATGAAGTAACCTAATGGTGATTTTGATTTCTTGGTGGACTAAAGCGACAACAGTATAGCAGTTACATGGAAATACAGTAATTTAGTCAACGTTTTGTCCAACAAATCAGAAGGTGATCCCTTACAAGAAGCTAAACGCTACTCGATTGTTCAGAAGAATACTGAACAGCAACCGGATATTATTTCTGAATACAATCATAACATGTGTGGGATTGATTTTATAATTAATAACATTTAAAACTATAGTATCAACGTACGCGGTAAAAAGTGATACACATTCATAATCATTTGGTTGCCAAATATTTGCATGAGCAATGCATGGCTAATTAGCAGGTCACATGGTTTGAGTCATAATAGTTTGGCATTTTGTTGATTAGCAGTAAAGGCTAGTATGGAAGAATATGGAATGGCACCAAACCTACCAGGATCTATGAAATAAAAATTCAGATAGGGTTACGGAACCAACACGTCTTCATCATGGTATACATCTCATAGAAACAGGACAGCGCAGGTACGGATGTGCAATTTGCAAGGATAAGGCTGTGAAAGGCTGCAGAAGATGTGAATTCCGTTTAGATGACACATGCTTTGAACAATTCCACTCCTCCATATTTAGATTGCATTAGGGTCTAACTTTTATTGACACATTGATGTGTTTTTATGAATGGCTCAATTAAAGTGACCACATCCACCACATTGACATAATCATTCTAATTTTAAAGTTATTTTATAATTTAAAAAATTGTCAACTAATTAAAGCTATTTATAATTCGAATGTTTCTGAAACTAAAAAGAGTCATTATTGACTCAGTTCATACTTTTTAAATAGATATTAGTAGTGATGATTTCTTAGCATACATATGTTATTTATAATTATTAGATATGGGCTAAACAAATTAGAGTAATTTAAGAAAAAATAATTACGGATGAACTAGTTTTTAACCAATAAAAAGACTATACAGTGTTTTTGGTTATGTATCACACTCCTAAGAAACGGTACCCATTTGAAACCAAGTCGTCAAAGCCAATTTTAGATTATATCAAGGTTTTTAAAATTCAGTCATCAGTAAACACATATACATTTTCAGCCCAAAAAAATATACACTGTTATTTGCCACGTCAAATACTTCCAGGCTACCCATTTGAGACTAAATCATTAGAATATTTTTTGTTTTTGAAAAATTAATCATCAGTAAACTACGAATAAATGAATTTTATATTCAAAAATAAGTAAACGAGGTTATATAACTGACTCCTAAGATACCCATTTGGAACCAAATAGTAATAGCTATTTTTAATATATTTTAGGTTTTTGAAAAATCTGTCTTCAGTTAACTACTCGTGAATGAGTTTTATTCAAAAAACAATTATACACTGATATTTGTCATACCACACCATCTCCTTCAACGAATTTTTTTCCAAAAACTAATTGTACATTGTTATATGATATTTCAATCATATACATACATAATCACGCCATTCCCTTACGGGGTAGGCAAGGAACTGTGAGTAGCCTTGGTTAACCGAAGATGTCAATCAAATTCAAAATATGTATTTTAAACAAAATCGCTAGAGCTTTTCTCGAAAAATTTGGAATATTAAAAAATCCCTCATCAGTAAACTATTCCTAATTGAAGGGCCAGGGTGGAAAAACCTCGTTGCATAGCAATATAAAATCTAAATATTAAACTTTAACAAAATCCATCAACCCGTTTTTGATCCGTGGCCAGGGACAGACTGACAGACAGACATTGGGACGGACAGAATTGTAAAAATTAACTTTTTTAGGTTTGGGGTTAATATAAAACGTAAATCTTGATCATAATCTCTAGATAGATCCTTTTCACCATTACAATACTTTCTCTTGATGTTATAATGTAAAAATGGGATTTTGAATTTGACCCTAGCCCTAAAATTAAGCGCAGTGTAATAATGATTATTATTATTTTTAATTTAATGGCTTGAAATATTGTATTCAAACTAACAATTTAAGATTTGCTTGATACGATAAATAGCATGGTTTAATCAGTTTTTGGCCAAAACTTGAGTTGAAGGTTGGTTTACTAAAGGATTTTTATTTTTTTTAAGTTGTGATATTTTGACAATAACTCTAATTTTTTTAATTTAAAATGAATATCTTGGGATTGTGGCTTTTAACAAATGACATGATATACTTGTTTTGGGGGAAACAACATATTTCTGGTTCATTTACTGATGAATGATTTTTCAAAAACTTGAAATATTTTAAAATAACACTATCAATTTTGTACCAAATGAGTATTTTGGAAGTGTTTTACATGAAAATACCTGTGTATACTTATTTTTGGGGTAAAATTTCATTTATGGGTCATTTACTTTTGACATATTTTTCAAAAACTTTAAAATTTAAAAAAATCTTAATATTTGGCTCCAATGGTATCTTGGGAGTGTGAGGAAGGAAAATTAACACTGTATACTCTTTTCTGGGGTTAAAACTTGTTGACTGTTGTTTACCGATGACTGATTTTTCAAAAACTTGAGTTATTTTTAAGATGGCTAAAACGATTGGTACCAAATGAGTTGATTGGAAGTGTTTGACATGACATTGTTTTTTGGGTAAATATGTTTAAGAGCGTAGATGGGATCTCAAGGGAAATGATTAAGTGTGGGGGTATTTTACTACTTGCCAGATTGGGCGAATTATTCAATGAGTGTGCTGGGATTTCGAATGTCCCTAGTGACTGTAAGAATGTTGGGATTGTTTCTTTGTACGAAGGCAAAGACAGTAAAAGTTATGGGGCAAATAGTTCGTTAAGTATTCCAGGCAAAATGTTTTGGGAGTGTGTTAATTGAGAATGTGCATGAAAAAGCTACGGGCAATTATTGGGGCGTGCAATGTGATTTCATGCCAAGTTGAGGTTTATGGATAAGATATTTGAATTGCAACAACTAATTGAGAAATGTATGGTAGTAGTGAATAAAGTTTATCGTGTATTTGTTGATCTGGAGAAGGCGTACGATCGGGTGAACAGGAGTATATTATATAATGCTCTGATATAATATGGTGTGGATGGATGCCTGTCTATAAACTGCAATTATAGTTGTGTATGATGGAAGTAAGGCGTGTATTAGTGTTAATGGGTCTTTGAGCGAATATTATGACATTGAACAGTGTGTTAGACAATATTGTATTATGTATCCATATATGTTTAATGTATTCATGGATAAGTGTATGAGGGATGCTTGTGAGGACGTGGTTGGATTGCAAATCGACAATGTATATGTGAGAGTGCTGTTATATGGAGATGATTCCTTATTAATGGATGAGAATGAAAGTGTGCATTAAATCGTTTGAATATGTATACAAGAAAATGGGATCTTTCAAAACTAAGGTGATAGTTTTCAATAATGATGGAACAAGAAATAATTGCCATTTTATTATAAACGGAAAACGGTTAGAGCAAGCAAAATATTTTGTTTATCCGGGAAGAATGTTTCGTAAATTTGAAGTATATATTATTAAATTGACAGATGGGTAAATGCATCTTGGAGAGTAGTAGCATGTATGTAACCTATTTCAAATAATGTTGTTGTATCAAAAGAGGCGAAGATGGCAGTTTATATAAGTGTATTAACACCAACTATTTTTATGAATTCGAACCGTGAGTTTATCAGGAGAAATACAAGAGCAAGATGAATGCAGTTGGAATGAGATGTATAAGAAATTTATTTGGAAAAACTCTTATGGACAGAGTCAGTAATTAATGGGTATGAAGGAGTGTGGTTTGAAAGCGAATCCAATAGGTCTATGGGAAAGAAGCGTCTTATGTATGTTTGAGAATGTTGAGAGGATGAGTGAGGAAAGAGTAAATAAGCAATTCCATATAGGTGGAGTGTGTGGATCAAAAGGAAGTGGTACTTTGTACGATGTGGTTTAATGTTTTAAGTGAATGTATGAAGATGATATACATTAAGATTTTTAAGAATAAAAGAGCATGTATGACTCAGTATGGTGATGTTGTTAAAGAAGAGAGAAATTTAAAAGATAGGGAATTTTAGAGAAAGTGTCTAAATATGTGAATGATAAATTGTAATCATAATTCATTAAAAACCAATTGCTGTTTTAAATATAAGTATAAATTATTTTATAATAGTATAACTAAAATGTGATCGTATATAAAACTCTGAAATTGCTGTTTCAAAATATATTCTATTCATACTTCAGGAATAATCGTTCAAACCTTTTAATTCCTTTATTTTGTCTGTATTAAACAATTACTTTTGTTTCAGCCACGAAAAATCACATAGCAAAATCTTTTCCCAATGCTTCATCAGAATCTGATCTTCAAAGGTATAAAGCCACTTCAACAGTTTATGACAGAAGCAGTCGTGAACGAAAATCTCCCTCCCTAAGCAACATAGCTTCAGACAGCTTAAGGCATAAGGTAGGTTTTCAAATTATATGATTATAAAAATTATAATTATATTAAACACATGTTAAATACTGGAGGTGAGTTTGAATGTTTGGCCGTTATATTCATTCATATTGTAATTTTATCCCTTTTTGTATTATCGTTTCAACACCTGGATAACTAAATATTTACCCGTAAATGAATAATTTACTATTTGTTTATTTATAGGTCATAGAGTTATATAAGAGACGGACAAAAATAATTTTGAAAAACTGGATAACTTAACCTCCGTAATATGACCTTTTCGCTTAGATTTAATAAAACATTTAAAATATTCGAAATGTAAATAGTGCCGATTTTTCCTTTGCACAATATATTTGATTAGGAGGTCCTTATACATCTTGGAGTTATTGTATGTATTATTATAACACGAAGATGAAAATAAGCATGCTTCGTTCTTTCCTAACAGTGAGTTATTGCACAGGATAAGCTTTCTGAGAAATTTAAAATAGATCGCATTTTATATTCTATTTCAATGACAAAGTCCTTCATTGAAAACAGATGAACACATCAGAATTTATTTTAATGAGTAAGTTTGTAATATTTTATATAAAAAACAAGATAAACTTAATGCATGCATATTATGAGTAAATTTTTTTTTACACACAATATAACAACGAGAAATCATAGAAAAAATCAATTCATAAATACAAAAGATGCATTAATTTCCTTCTGTGGTCATGGATTAATGTATTAAATATGAAAGATTTAAATGTTACATTTCTCAATAAACAATAAAAAAAAAGACAAACAGTTATTTAATACTCCTAATATTTAGGGATCTGGTAATTTTTAACTTTTGATACTGGAATTGTAAAGTAAAAGTCTAAAAAATTGTATCAGGTATTGAGTAATTTAAGATTTTAATAGTTAATGGTAGTAGCATATGAATTTATAACACAATTACATATTGATAAATATATTTGAAGAACATGATTGGATAAAAAAAGTTATACTTAAATTGTGTTGACTTAGAGTAGATATTAAAATTAGGTGAATTAATTAACTTTGATAGCTAGTAGTCCGTCTTTTCTTTATATAAATCTGGATGTGGTCATTTTTATCACTTGTTAACGTACAAGTCGAAGATTCAAGTGTTTTTCCTTGTGGCCAACTGAGAAGATCACGAAGCTTCCACTTCTCTGTACGCTGCACTACACTGTATCCCAGCAATATAGGAGTGTACTAATCCCTGGTACAGCCATCTCACTCTCGACCTACACAGTTGTGCACACTGGTGTCGCACACTTAGCTCCAAGCTGGTAAGATCTCAAACTGAACGGACTCAGATCACTTATAACTCCTTTATGTAGACGACACCACCTGAACACTTTCAATTGTTCTAGATCTGAAGTAATAAATAATCTTCACGAAGTTTCACTCTTTATCTAATTCACCATCTAGTTCTTTCTTTATATAAAGTTAGCAACCATCCTTAGGAGTAGTTATAAGTTCAATTCAATGGGAATCTTTCAGAAGAGAGGAATGTATGTCAATGAGGAATATCTTGAATCCATCTCTGAATAAAAATGTGAAGATGGTAAGTAACTTGGCTGCACTATAGTAGATCAAAACAAATAAATGTGCATTAACATTTTTTTTAAATAAAAAAACTACAGTTAACTCCCGACAATCCATGGTAATGGAGGGGACGATTGCCGCGGATAACAAAAAACCACGGATAATCTGCATAGTTAGTAAAACAAGAGATTGTATCACATTGAATTAAAACTAGTAATCACGTATCGCGATTGCTTTTATGAACACATAATTATATTTCACGAACTAAGATAGTAAAAAACACACTTTAAATCAATGTAAAGTATACTCAAAATTGACACATTACTAAAAGAGTTTGTATTATTATTCTGCTTCATTGCAGCTTCTTCCTTTATTTTTATCCAGCTATGTATTTTCAGTAACATCAGCTTGTCAGATAGGAGCGTATCATTTTTCTGTGCCAGATAATTAAGCAGGATATGTCTACGCGCCATATTGTTGTGACAAACCACAAGTTATGTTTCTTTGATTGATTTTGGTTCAATTTTCGTCATTTGTTCTTTGCCTTGCTGCTTTATATCCGTTTCATTTCCCAACCAAAGAGCAACTGGAAAATTAGCTAATCAGATCCAAGAATTATTATTTTTACAACTCGATGGCTTGTGTTTAAAAACTGACACGACATGCGATACGGGCTGTTGAGGCCACTATATGGCAACGCCATATTCTTTCCCCTTCACAGCACGAGAAACGTCATGCCGGGATCACGATCAACTTAACGTAACTTAACGTAAATGACCTCCTCGTGTGTTTAAATGGAAGCGATCACGATGCACTTAGCTTAACGTTGACTTGCAGTTAACTTAACGTAAGAGATGTATTGGGAGGTCTTTTACTTTACTTTACGGGTATCACGTGATCTAGCAAGCCAATAATTATGCAAGTGACGTCAACTGGGCTATTTAGTAATTCATTTGTTGGTATTATGACCAATGTTTACTCTTTAGCGTAAGTTCCAGTGATCAGACATTGAAACAAAATAATTAAACTAAAATAGGGGACTAAATTTATCAAAAAAGTTTACTAATAGATATTTATTATATTGATTGAAAACTGTAAACATTCACAGATCATCACTTTACAAATAGTACAAAACCACAGATCATACTCGAGAATGCATATGTTTGGCTCGAGTTGTTACGTTAAGTTAAGTGAATCGTGATCACACATAAGTTAAGTTAACTTTAAGCGAACGTTACATTAAGTTACGTTAAGTTAACGTTAAGTTGATCGTGATCCCGGCATCAGGCAAAGTTACGTTATGGTAACTGTAATCCTCTCCAGCGAGCCAGCATAAAATTCATTCACGACCTAAGTTTACCTGGATGACAGCTCAAAATGTTACTAGAAGTAGTCCCTAATATATCACTACGCCACATCTATTAATAATATCAATTACAATAATAATAATGTTATGACATAGACTATGAACAACTTATCACCCAGAAGCATTACTAAAGTGCATGTTTTTAATATCTTCACAAAGTGAATTTTATTTTGATGAAATATAAACAATAATGTGATTCCAATTTTTTACCCTCCTTTCCTTATCTGTTAGGGTGCACTGGCGAAGCCAAGGGGAGGGGTATTCAGTGTTGAACCCCCCCTCCCCCCACCACCACCACCAACTACCCACCTACCTCTTTCTCATCCCTAAAGCTGTTGAAATCATACATGATGAACTCTACAAATGAAGACAGACTTAATGGGCTTTATGTATGTACATACATCCAGAGGTGTCAGTTAAGGACCCATGTGGGAAAATGCCAGATTTGCCCCAGATCTGGCCTAGATTTGGGTATATTTGGCCCAGATATGGACCAGTTATGGCCAGATATGATTTTTCCATATTGGGAGGATGAAGTTCTCAATGAACTTACTATGAAGCCAAGGAAAATTAACATAAGACTAAAGTGAATTAGTTCAAAAGTGATTTTGTAAGTTAATAGTTGGTGCAAGTTGCTTATTTGAATTTTCAGATTTTAGCTCATAAAATAATGTTATAAAATCAAATTTCCAAAATACAATTTATTGAAACTTGCATGTTTGTATATTCTAGCAGTATGCATGCGTAAACATTCGTTCATAAAGACTTAATAGTCATAATAATTACAGAATTGTGATCATTTTTTATAATTTTAAATTATTTTTGATATTATTGTATTTCTTTTGATGAATTGGTATTATGCAATACTTCAATTTTCGTGGAAAAAAAATCAATGGACCCCGCTTAGTTTGTCAGTGAAACTACCCCCCGCCCCCCTCCTTCACACACAAAAGAATCCTGGCTGCACCAGTGTCAGAGAGGCCTGGGAATCAAGGGTTAAGGTATCTATTATGGAGAAAGGAGGTACTTGAGATGATCAGTTTACAATCGTTATAAGGTTAAATTTACTTTGAGAGACATGTTCCAACTGAGGTTTAAGGTGTGAGTGTGTTCGTAGAATGGTTCAGAGTCCCAAATTCAAAGGTTTTATTACTGAACTGCTAGTTCATTCTCACCCATGGTCGATGGAGCTCTCCTCGTTCACGCCTTGGATCACTTGAACACATCTCGACACTCTCGAGACTGTCTTTCTCAGCCTCTTGCCTTCTTGGGATTCACGTACAGCCGTGAAGTTGGGCCCACCACTTTTAAAAATCCAGGTTTTTATGATTGCATTAGTTTTTTCCAGATTATTACGAACATATTTTAGTTTGTTCCATTTTGATAGGCCCACAAATGATATGTTTATATTTGGGGTGAGGGGAAGGTCGACGTTACTCTACGATAGACCCCCACTTTTTTAAAAATTGTTATTTTTATGGTTGCGATCGTTTGTTCATAGTTTTTTCTTGATTGTTCCACAAAACGTTTTATTTGTTCCTCATTTATTTTTGCGTAAACGTGAAGTTAGGTTATGACACTATCAACAAAGAAAGAAGTATTTTACACGAATACTATGAACTATTTATTATTGTGAGGTTTGACTTTCAAACTTTTTTTTATGAAATTTAAAGATCTTAATGACCAATAAAGTATATTAAATTTCAATACATTAGACATAAATATATAAAAAAACTAAAAACGTGTTATAATAAATAAAACTAGCACTAAGTACTACTACTTATTCAAATTATATGCACATGTACTAATTATTATAATCAGTTAATAATGACTAAGGTTGAATTTATATTGAGTGTATCAGCACTTGTTTGGAGGGAGACTGGTAAAACCTTTTTGGAAAGACTACCCTCAGTGCACCCGACCGGGATTCGAATTCCAATCTCCCTGTCATTGGCAGTCTAGTATAACACGAGAGTGACGCCTTAGACTATTGGGCCACCGAAGCAGAGATTATTATTATTATTATTTTATAAAATTGACACTTAAGCATTTTGATTTTTCAGTAAGTTTTCATTTACATTTCGTACATAAATTATTTTCAATGACCAAGACATTGCAAAAAAATATATATATATTAAAGGGATAACTTCTTAGCAATTAATAACCGACCCCGTGGTAATGTGGTCAATGCACCTGGCTACGAACCTAAGGGTCTTGGCCTCGCGAATCAAGTTCCTTTCTTTCTATTGACCAATGACAACGGAAGTCACGTGTCTTCCAACAGAGACAGAAACTACCGAACAGTGATTTTCACTTAGGGTTACACTATTCTCGAGATTACAGCTTACAGTAACAATTACACTGGATATAATACAAGTTGAAACTAACAAACACTAATTTGAGGGCATTACACCCACGCATGTGTAATGCCCTCATTAATATTATCATAAATTATGATTGTTAAATTGTTACTGTCCCCTGATGTCATGGTCTGGAAACTGAAGGGTTGTTTGATAACTGCTGAGTCACACCGAATTTATTTAATACATCCTCGCACTAGATGGTATTTATATTGACACCTGTAGTATTTATGATCCCCGGATGGCATATCCTTGTTGTTTCTAAACCTGGTATTTAATTAGAATATAACTAGGGCTGAACGTTCCTAGGTTAGTATTACTGGCGTTATTATTTCTAGAATAGGATTCAACTGATTATGTAGCAAGCTCTTTCTTGTCATAATCATCCATTTCCTTATGATGTTGTTGGTTGTGAACCGCTAATTGTAATAAACGAGTGATGGTATGAACCTCGCGTCTCCCGTAAATTTGCGAATAAACGGTCTATAATTTGAGTTTCAGAAAATCCACCTAGCCTGTGCATGAGGGTTTGGATTTAGTAAATAGCTGTTTAGATATTCCTCCGGGGTTTAAATCCGGTTAAATATGCGATCCATATTAGGTATTGGTTTTGAATCATTTGATGAAGGTGGATTTAAACTAGTGAGGTCTGCTTGGGATTTTACTGAATTTTTCACCATTTCACTCTTTTATCCTAGTCTCAAAAAGGCATCTTGGATCAGGACTTCTAACTCACTGAAAATGTTGACGAATTCCAAAAACATACTCCTTTTCTCAGTTGAGCTTACCACTAGTCAACGAAGTCTTGCTTTCAAATGAGCATATACACCTAGATTTTTTTTTCTTGTGAAGGACCGTATTGGTCTTATTTAGACAATAAGCTTTTCATATTATAAATCATCATAATACTAATTCCATTCGTCTTGTTAAGCAGTCAATATTTTCTTCACTGCTAATTTTATAATAAATTTAAAAACTTAACTACAAGTGACGCATAGTCGGTGAACGGCTTTATAAATAAATGTCTCTTTTTGGTATAGTGTGGTGATTGTCTAGTCTATACACATATATAGCTTTTAAATATTCACTCATTTAGTAAGGCTAACCAATGTATTTTGTATTTATTATATAACTTTTATTTTAATATGAAATACTTTAATTTTAATTCGAGACTTTTTTAAGGCAATGTATTATACTTTAGTTATCAATACTACTATTAAGAATGCTGATATTACTGTTGTATTCAGCAAATTTTCTAAAAGAAATGGGAACTGTTATCTCCTTGTAAGGTTCAGCTTTCTTGAATTGGCTTCTTTGGATAGCTGTGTTTGCACTGGACCTGGATCTGGGGTAAATTTTCACCGAATCGTTGAAATACTGAAAACTAGTTAGTTTATCAAATTTGTTTGTTACCGTCATACACTTTTGCTGGGCTATCTCTGATCCTCGTCTGGCTTTGAATATAATATTTAGTGAGTGGATTGGCCAAAGGTTAACATGATATTTGTTTATTTGACCTGTTGTTTACGAACAGGGGGTTGATTGTTGATATTAAACACTGGATGGGTCATTTTTGCAGTAGTGGGTTTCAAAAACGTACCACTGACTATGGTCTGAGATTTATTCATCTTCCTCATCCACACTTACGTTGAGGTCAAATTATAATCGTGTTAAAATATCCAATTTTTAAGTTTATCTACACTAGACTCTTCTTCTGAACAGTCTTTTCTTAACAAGGTTGTCGTACATATGATTTTTCGATATATACCCAATACTCTTGTTTTTGTTAACAACTCGTCTTAAAATCTATTTCAGGCTATATGCGCATGTACTGTACTAAATACCCTAATGAGTTAGGGATGAGAAATTAGAATTTAGATGAAATGTACCCGCCTGTACCCATTATACCCGACCAGGATTCAAACCCCAACTTCCCTGTTATTGGCAGCCAGCAGGTCATACTCAATATTTATTGAAGAATAAACCGGGTACGGGACGACTCCTTGATAGCTCAGTGGGTAGAGTATTGGTGTAGTAAGCCAAAGATCCTGGATTAAATTCGCGTGCCCAGGTGTAAATTTTCAATTCAAAGAATATAATATTTATATGAGGCTATAATCGTAACTAACAAAATATAGGAGCCTGGCTATTTATTTCATCTATATTGAGTTGTTAAATTGATGAAACTCTGTCATAGGAAATGCTTATTTGAAATAAGTTGACCCCAATTAGGATGAATTCTTTGTCGAAAGTAAGTAGTTCCTAAGTATCGTTAAACAATACCACTGCCAAAAAAGTGTTTTTATTTCACTGAAGTTGGTCATAACTGTTCACAGATCTGGTACCACCTACATACCATGATGCAATAACCAAGCCTATTATCCACATACAACTTAAAATAGACCTATAATGACGTAAAATTGAACTTTTTTCTGTCCCTATGAGGCAGAGAATATCTCACTTTATTTTGTCTTGGGTGTGCATATAATAGTTCCTTAACTATTTTGTATTTAAATTGCAGCATTTTTTTATTTATTACTTCACTTAGTATGCATGAATATATTTTTACTGACATATCAATTATAATCTAAACATACAATAAGCCTCTAGCTCTGTACGTTTGATTCCATCTGTTTGTTTCCAGTAAACAAAAAAGGTACTCATCAGATCGTAACGGAACTACTTCTATTATACTTTTAATATTTAAGAATACAGGTTAAGTGATATTCCATCACTCTATCTCGTGCGAAGTAGTGTCGAAAAACCATGTGTAGGCAATGAACATTGTTTGCGGCTGGTATGTTGGGTACAGATGATGGCAAGTGATACGATCAGCGGTGTAGATGGGGAGCAGAACGGGGTGAGTCAGTGTTTATTCATGACTCTTTGTAAGCACATAAAAAGTGCTCTTTAATAAGTTTCAGTCTTTTCTAGCATTTGAAGTTGTCGAATGTGTCGATGCAATGTTTAATGTGAGTGATCCCGTGGTAAAATGCTAGTATATTAAATAAAAATCAATTCTAATGACCAGTTTAATATCCATGCATTTTTTAACTTATCACTAGGAAACTAAATGCCCAAAATCAACTATAATCGATGAACACCAAAAATACTTTTTATCTATATTTATTGGTATATTTAAATTTACATATATAATAGGTTTTAAAATTATTTTACATAGGTTCCGTCACCATATCAGGTGACTACATTTGTAATTAGCTCCTAGACCTTCATACTTTTATTGCTAAGCACCAAACTAAAAACTAGTTTCAGACCACATTTGGTCTCAAACTCAATTTTCATCAGAAGTGAAAATTAAAAACTATGAATTAAATTGCATAAAAATCTCCCTTAAAAGAAAATGAATTAAATTAAAGTAATATATTTTATTATTTCCCAATCGTTTGAATAGATTAAGCCTTTCTTGTAGACCATATAACAACAATACCTTATTTATACCTATGTTTAACAGATTATCTGTTAAGAAAAATAATAATATAGGCTATATATATGTTATGGACTAAGTGAAAAAAATCTCACTACGAAAAATGACCTGGTATTATGCATTGTGACTAAAGCAGTCAAGCAAAGTGATACATATTTGCTAATTTATAATTTTGGTCGGGCAATATGCATAATGCTCCACTCTCTGGACAATATGATTTCCTATATAAAAACAAAAAATATAAAACTGATTAGATTAGGTTAGTCAGGTTAGGTTAGGTTGGTTAGGTTAGCTAAGGTAGCTAGGATATGTTAGTCAAGTTAGTTAGGATAGGTTAGTTAGGTTATTTGGTTGGGTTAGTAAGGTTAGGTTAGTAAGGTTATTTTAATTAGGATACGTTAGTTAGGCTAGTTAGTTTAGTTTAGTTAGATTAGTTATTATATGTTATCTAGGTTAGGTTAGTTAGGATAGGTTAGTTAGGTTAGGTTAGGCTATTTAGACATTAATTGTCTGGGAAGCGATCGGTTATTCATTGTTCCCACTCTAGCAGTGTTTTTCACGTATCCCAAAGAGCAAGGAGCATTATGCATACTGTCCAGTCAAAATGATAAATTAACAGATATTTATCTCTTGGCCCAACTGCTTTGGTCACTATGCATAATACCCGGTCATTTTTCATAGTTACCTGGTTAATCACTTCGTTCATTGCATATACAATTTCAAAATGCTTGTACATATATTGTATATAAAGACGGATTATTTATATCTGGTACTTTGCATCAAAAGATTAAATTTATAATATTTCATATGAAGGTACAGGGACAACTTAAGCGTCAGGTGAGCTGTCTGCCCGGGGCACCAATTTGAGGAGGGGGTGGGGGGGGGAAGAATAATAGAGCACCAACCTAACCTAACGTAACCGGGGTGTAATAAGAAAATAGCCTCTAAACAAAACCCAACGTAGCCTGGGCGTTATAGTTGACCTGCCAAGCAAAACAATCGTTTGTTTTTTGATACTAAAAGGAAATTTGACATATTGGTATAGTTTTTACTGTGAGTAAAATAGGATATACGTTGTGCCACTATTAAAAAGTTCTTTTACATCTGCCATCTTGAGAAAATTGTGCCCTAAGACAGTTTTCTGTAATTATATCGTAAAACGTTCATTATATCAAAGTGTTTGCTATAACAATATATATTAAGGGAAAATATTCTACAAAATATTTTATAAAATTTTTGTTTGTAATCCTCACTGTTTTCGTAAAATATTGCAGTGAATCATTTGGAGTATAGTCTATAGTCATTATTTATGAAGATTCTCTTCAAATTGTTTTCCTAACACGCCCAGGCTACGTCAGGCTTGAGGTTGCAAAGTCTGGGGCTTAATTAAATCATGTCTGAGCTAAGTTAGGTTTGGAGATTATTTTCATATTTTCCAACTACACATCAGTTATACGTGGGGG
>CABEEJ010000171.1:94427-125883 GCA_901482245.1 Timema douglasi
GGGGGGGGGGGGGGGGGGTCCAAAAAAGCAATCCCGCCCAGGCACATCATTTAATTCGGGCTGCCCCTGTGCAGGTAATGTACTATTATGAATTTTAAATGCAACTTTTTCATTTTGTTGTATGTTTGAATGAGATTTATTTACACATAGTATAACATAATTATAACAAAACCTAGACGCATGTTTAATATTGGATGCTCGCGATGCTTAGTAAAATTAATTATATCCTAAATACAACATTTCAATCCTATAAGTGCACTCTTTGTTTCATTTAAAAGTATGGCAATTTCCCACTAAAATGTGCAGACCACATTTATAAGCTTGGCTTTCTTTTTTTCATTTGTCTTATTTTTACAGTTTTCGATTCAAGACAATGGTTCTGCCAAATTCTTCCAAGGAGCTCTGCACACACCTAACATGGGAGAGAAAGTAGCACAGGTATGTTAGGTAGTAATATAGAGCATTTTGATTTGCTTTTTATGATTTAGATTACCGCTGAATGGTGTTTTATCAACATTTATTTTGTTTATATCTATAAAATAATATTAGTTTATTAAAATTCCTTGTCTAGATATTATATTTAGAAGAGCCTAGCATGACAGACTTGAATATTAGATAACGCGTTGTGTGTATTTGCTCACATATTAAAATATTAGTTAGACAATAATAGATCTAAACATTACTTGACATATTAATTATATAAAGTTATAACTTCCTCGATTACTTACTAGTAATATAAACAGCTGGAGGAAAAAGTACATATAAAAGCAGAGTGAACTGCTCAGATATTTTTTTATCAACAATTCCCACATTAAACCAGTCAACATTATGTTTACCTCTAGCAAAATGATGGCTATTTTTAGTACATTTGTGTGTATAGTTCTCAGATATATCAAAACAATTTTAACATGGCAATGTTGGTACATACAGATTTTTGAGTTTACATGTATCTCTCGGCGTTTTAGTGAATAGAATATGGCCCTGATCTATTATATATAATTTGATTAATTGTTGCACACAAACATAATATTAACTTATAATAAAATTATTACAATGATCGGAGACATAACCAAATATTTTTTTGCATTTGCTCATAGATGGCAGTCATGTCACAGAGAGTATCGGTTTTGTACAGCGTATATACTCACACACGAGCTCTATTAGTTACGGAAAAACAGCTACAGCCTGAATGGTTTATCAGCGTTTGATTGCATAATGTTTTTATCGTTGTGTTATGCCTACCAGTGTATTGTTATAACATTGAAGAAAGAAACTGTCTTACCCACCATGTCAATTTCTGATAGATGTGTTATGGGCTTACAATGATAATTATGAGAAAATAAATCTTTAGCAATAATAAACGTGCATATTCATTGTATTTTGGTTAAAATATTAGTGACCAAGACAGACACAGGGATATATAGGTGCTGTATTAACTTCACAACTAATCTGAAGATGTAACTATCTGGAAAAGTAAAAAATGCCTTTTGATGTATGTATGGTGTCTCAAAAACCGTGCAACCCCGTTGATGATTGCGAATTCCGAATGACAAAAATATCAGCGATGTCAAAATAATCCAAGCAGAGTTTCAAATATCCGAAGGTATTATCGGCAATAAGGCCTGTAGCGTATAGTGAAAACATGGTGGTAGCTTCCACCAAAAGCATGAGACGAAGATAGTGCAGATGAATGTGTTTCAATCTCTACTGGACCATCAACTTCCAAGGATTTGGAATACCAACCGAGAATTGATAACACGTTACATTTAAATAAACACGAGTATTTGATTGACTGATTTCATGACATGAAGCTAACCAAAGATCAATTTGAAATTAATGGTTCCCGTTGACAGCAATGGAAATTACTTGAAGCAGGAACTAAAATAACATTGAATCGACAACGTAGTGAAGTATATTCCATGTACTTCATTACTAAGGTAAGTATGAGAAATAAATTAGAGGTCTTATGAAATAATTAGCCATTGAACACAACTCATGGAAAAGAATATTTTATCATGCATCAAACTCAAGTTCAAAAGTAGTTTCACTGCATAATGGAAATAAATATACACCAGTTCCTCTATTTCTTGAAAGAAACCTACGAAAGTACGTCGAGTATTTTGAGTGCAGTAAAGTATAAAGACTACTCTTGGAATTTTTGTGGTGATATTATGGTTAATGAAACATTTACAGGGCTTTAGGGAGGTTTTATAAGACTTTAATGTTTTGTATTTTTGTGGGACAGTCAGAAAACAGAAAAGCATTAAATTTAACAATCATGGGAACAAATATATAATATTTATATGGAAGAGGTAATGTAAATATGTTCCACTGGTTCAATCAGAAAATATTTTTGTTTACACATTTGGTTTACTATAGGTAATAGTCTCGGTATTTTCCATTGGTTGGCACGTCCCGTAATTAAGGATATGGACTACGTGGATGCGAGTAAACTTGTTAAGGACTATACGGAAATGTAGTTTACAAACTATGTGAACAGGGCTTTAGTAGAGGATAACCCACTTCAGTGGACAAATGGTCTTAGGCGTCACTCTTTTTATACTGGTCTGATGATGTTGGTGAAATTGGAGTTTGAATCCCGGTCGGGTATACTTAGTGTAGGTTTTCCTAAATGGTGTCCCACGCTTTTCCAAGAAAATACGGGTAGATTTCTTCTAAAATTCTTCCTTCCTCATCCCTATCCCATTAGAGTAATTATCTATGCGTATTATGTAACCAGGTAATAAGACGCGGTGACAGAAAAAAACAGTAAGAGGATATACACTCAGTTTACCCTAAAAGGTAGCAGTAAGATATTGTCATATAGTTTAAGCTGCACCATAATGTGACCATACAAGGTAAGTTTGTTACCTTTCCGCCTAAGCAATGGGTTACTTAAAATAAAAATACGGGTTTATTATCAAAAATTTACTGTTGAGCCATTCAATTAATATTAACTAAAACCAATAAACTAGTATGGTGTATAAATTATAGACTTGATTATAATTTGCTCCATATTTTCATATCATCCCTAGGAGAGCACGAAGGCAGCACACCAGTGATTGTTATAAAATTATTTTGGCACCATGTTTGACAACCAATTTGGTATATCCGCATATTTTTACTATTGGCCTAGAAATGAAGAATGTAGAGTTTAAAGGGAATATGCTATCATTTAGATAGTATGGTCAGAAACTATTTAGGAAAAAACCGAAAATACACCCCCATTACCCAAGGCTGAGTGTCTAACACTGATAGCCTCGTCACCAGAAATTCAGTCTATTGTCTTAAACTTTCGACAACTGACGTGGGTAGCACTGCAGTGATTGATGTTGGGATGACCCTCATCTTAACGTTGGGATGACCCTCATCTTAACGTTGGGATGACCCTCATCTTAACGTTGGATTAACTCAAATAATCTATATTGTGTTTAGTATTCATGTAACATAACGTAAAGACTCTAGGAAGACACAAACAATGAATTTTGACTTTTGAAAAACATAGTTTATAAATCAATTATAATTCAAAAATGAATAATCATTTATTTTGTATATTATAATTCTTTAACAAATTTTGTGGTCGTGAAATTGGTTCGAAATATATTATCTTATCTTTTCGGTCACTTAGCTCACTCTTAACTCGATACATAATGACGTTTGCTCCTCTCGTGTCAACCAGTTGACTGCCGATCCCTTGATCCTCCTTTACTCTTACATAGGCATGCCTAGCAGTTAGTTCAAGTTATGCCAAGACTCCCAAGAGTTTGGCCACCAGTTGGCTGTCTATCACATTATCCTATTCGTGTCAACAACTTAGTCTAAGCTGCTTCTGCGTGTCGATCACTTTTCTGGTGACCACTTTTTCCTGTCGCTCTTGTCGACGGCTTTTTTGTCGATTGATTTAACCACACAAGCTGGTATTTTTTAGCTGGCCGCATAAAAATACGTGGTTGGCTGCATGTGGTCCACGTGCCGTAATCTTCCCGGGGATATTTTTATAAAAATCATATTATTCAGTTAAACAAATTTCTCCAACATTACAAGTAATATTTTAACAAACTATAAGTGGACATTCTCTCAATCAAAGCCAGCTCCTGGTTGTCACGTTTTATTAGCTACCCCCCTCCTCCCCCACACTTCTGAATTATATTTAATTGAGCTCTCAGCTAACCATAACTGAAGTTGGAGTTAAGTCTAAGCAAACCATTCAAGAATAAAAATATACCTTGACTGGAACATTCGAGTGAGTATGGTAGCATATTATAAATGATAGACTGCTTATCCGAAATCAGTTTAGTTACGTTCAGTTCAAATCACTTTTAATTTTCTGAATGGAGGGATAATATGGAGGTGCTGGACTACAAAAGTACCAAGGATTGGTGTAGTGTTAAAATAATAGTGTACGTACATGCGGTCAACTGTACTAAAGTTGGTGCAATGCTGTACCAGTTTATGTAAGATAGTGTTCACTATCTGAGAGATAAAGTACAATGGGTTGTTTCATCGCACCACCATTTTGTATTCAACAGTCTTCCGTGCGTTTATTCTACTTTACAAATAGTTGATTTAGTTTGGTGTTAGTGGTAGTATATACCGCAAGGCAGTTTCCACTCGTCACTATGATGTGTGGTCTACTTAAGGTATCCATAAGAAACGGAACTTTGACTTTCACGGAGAAAGATGAAGTGATTGGAAATAGTTAAGTGTATTTTAAGTAAGGATGAACTTTTAGTTGAAGAGGGTCGTCATCATAATCTAGTTCTTATGGTTATTGTGTAATATGAGTGTTATTTAAAACACGAAGTGAGAGAATATTAGTTTGTCTATGCGTTTAAAAGCTGATTTATTTGACATATGTCAGGAATTTTCTATTTTAATTGATAACTTAGCTAACAATAACTAATTACTATTTCTTGATTATCAATTTAAAAAGTACACATAAAACCTATTCGCTTGTTAGTTTGTGTTGTAAATACCAACATTTATGCTATAAATTCATCATTGATAATGATGAATATTTCGTGTATTTTTCCTATAAAATGTTATTTACACTCAGTATTTTTGTTAAAGGTATCTCGACTGCTTATAGTATGACAATCTCTTAAAAGCTACATTACAGTATAACCTAGCAATTCAGATAACACAAAATAATAATTCATAGTTCATCTTTGTGTGATCTGCTTCTTTTTACCCCATTCTAAAAGGGCATTTCAATAAATTAAAAACTGTAATGATTTGTAAATATTTCACTCACTCGTTTTGGTGGCTGCATGGTCTAAGGCGTCACTCTCGCAATAAACTAGAGTGCACATGAAGGGGATCGTGGGGTTCAATCCCGGTCGGGTGTACTGAGGGTGAGTTTCTTAATTGGTTTTCTTCTTTCCTTCCTCGTAAATGTGGGTACACTTCTTCTAAATCTATTAGCATGATTGGTACTTAAACATATAACCCAAACGTGTAGTAAGGCGTGATTCTCAAAAAAATAATCAAATCTCATAAGGGCCCAAGAGAAATATAGCAGTGTGTTTTACCATCAATCAAACTTATATATTTTTAATAATCTGTTAGTTTTTTCTACCTAGAAAATATTCCTTAAACTATTATTCTTTAATTTATTAGATTAAAAAAAATTTACAGGCTGCAATGAACACTCTCAAATAGGCTCAATGCATTTATATAATTTAATTTCTTAGGTGTTTTAAGGATTGATTTCTTAATTTTAAATATTATTGATCTTAAAATTTTATGAATTGTATCAGCTTTTAAAAATAAAAACATCTATTTAATATATTTAGAGGTGCATTAACGTACCTAATAACTACATAGGATATTAATATTCTGAAAGAAGTAAAGTAAGCTTATCCCTGAATTTGTAAGAAATGCCTGCCTGTACTAATGAGTTATGTTAGTAATTACATACATTATTAATGTTTTTCAGAACTTCTCAACTTATTTTTATCCTTTTTGAATTATGTAACTAATTTTTAAAATTAGAATTCTCTGTGAAATAGCCTTGTCTTCTACACCTTCTAAAGTCCAACATTCAAAGGAATAATCCTATCTATCAGCTAGAAAAGTATGTAGATCTACTTTCATTCATTCATATGCCAAGCCATATTATAAGCATCAGTCTTTTTTAATATTACCATTATAACACAATAGCAATATTAATATTTAAAACGATATCAATGTTGACTGCAAATATATATTTGTAGTTTCTAAAAGTCCCTTCAGATTATACTGTAGTGACGTAAGCGATCCCAATAACCTGAGTGCTTTGTGAGTAAGTAAAACTTACTATTGGTGTAATTGGAGGTCCCCATTCTGGTTACACCTAAGATCATGTTCTACTAAAAATGTGTATTTATCCAGAATATTACTTTGGTAAACACATGTTGATAAAATAAATCAACACATCTTTTACTTATCATACCGTTTATTGAGCTATATTAAAAGAGTACATCAAATCTCTTGCTAACTTTTTTGCCAGTTACTAAAGACTTAGCACACAATGTAAATGGTGTTCCAAAACTACGAACCCGGTCTAATATTTAGAGTTGAACACTCTAATTCAGGATTATATTTATCGCCTGTTAATGGTGACTAGATGTTAGTTTATTTATTCAATCAAATAATATGTGTCTAATTTTTGAATTCAAACTAACATGAACCTTAAAATCTTTGATTTTATTGAAAAAAATATTATTATTATTATTAGTTGTGTAAATTAAAACTTAAGATTATTGAGTTATTAAAGCTTTTTTTAAAAAAAATGGAGACACAGAGTTAAATCAGCCCATGCGTTAGTGACGTAACTTAAATTATGACAGAAAAACTACAATTAATTACCCAAAATTAATAACAGCAATAATTATTGTAATATATATTTAATAGGTAGACCTCGGTCGTCTTGGGGTAAGGTGCTTGCCTCAGGACCTGATGTTCATGCGTTCAAACTCAGACAAGGTTGACACATTTTTCTTGAGAGATAAAAATCCATAGCACAGCTTCCTTAGAAGGGGATGTAAAGCCGTCGGTCCCATGTCAATTGTGGCATGTAAAATAACCTGTTGGGTTACGATATTAGGATATGTCAAATGAATGATTAATATGGCAAGAGATCGAGAATTGATGTTTAGTATTTATGCGTTAGCTCAACCAGATAGAACAGACAAAAGCTACCCTTTAATTATAACCCTACATTTCTTCAGGTATGCTCAATAAATTGTTAAGTTATGCCAATTAATTGTTCTGGTATGTTCACTAAATTAGTCTTGTCTGCTTACTAAATTGTTCTGGTATGCTCATTAATTCTTTCAGATCTGCTCACTAAATGGTTAAGGTCTGCTCACTTTTGTTTGGATTGATTCACCAACACAAGTATATTTTCCATGGATTCGTTATCGATCAATACAATCAGGAATAACCTAATTACTGGCTTGGATAATCGAAGAAAATATTTTAGACTGGGTAATGGGCTATAGGATCACTTACTAACCTTCAAATGAAATTATTACTTTAGAAATATTGGTAGGGATCTCGTTGTACACCATTGACAGCTGCGCATTGATGATGTTGGTCAGTTCCTAATTAGTAAAAAACGAAAAACTTTGGGGGTGGAAATACGCACCATTTACTGTCCAAGACTGAGAGGATGTGAATATGAGGCACATTAAATGCTCTTCAAGCTCTTAGACTTATATCCACTTTCTATATCCAGATCAGTTAATATTTCTTATGATATTTATAAATAAAATATTGCTTACGAATAAAGCATCATACTTATTTGAAATGTTTAGAATCATTAAGAGATGAATGTATGAATGCTATTGATTTCATCTTTAAAGCCCTCTCGTTTACATGATACTGTATTTTTATTAGGAAAAATTGTTTGCTCCACCCATGAAGTATCATAGATTCGCCAATAAACGTGCTAGAGAAATGAGGCCCACATACATTACGGGCCTAAGTAAATCTCTTCACAGAGTGAGCACCGCAAGCTAGGAGCGATGGTAGAATCGGACCCATCCAGTTGGGTATGGAGAATTCTGTAGAATATAATTTTATTCCTGGTCCCTTAGCCACGCCTACAAGCCACTCAGATATACCAACTTACTTAATGAATCTTTCGGCTATACATCTCGTCTACCATATGACCCCTTAAACCACAAGGCTATAACATTAGGCTGCTGGATGATCCCCTAATCCACTCGGATACTAGATGCATCCCTAATCCCCACAGCTGTACCACTATGCTAATGGATGATCCCCTAAACCACTCAGATATAAGCTGATTCTTTAATCCACTCAGCTATACCACTAGGCTACTGGATGATAGTTAAACAACTTTACCATCCCACCAAACCACGTGGCTACTGGATGAACCAGTCAAATATACCAACAACCATCCTTCTACTGGATAAACTCTTCGGCTATACCCCACGATTACCGAATGTACCACTCGGCTATACCACTCAGCTACTGGTTGAAACTATATACATCTAGGTTACTAGATGAACACTTAACCCAGACTTTCTCTATACCACTAAACCACTATGATACTGGATGATCCCTTAAACATTTCTACTATAACATCAAACCACCTGGATGCAAGATGTAACATACATATATATCACCAACCCACTCAGCTACTAAATAAACCGCTTGGATACCAGCTGAACCCTTAATCCAATAGGCCATACCACTAGGCTACTGATTTATCCCCTATATCCCTCTGCTACTAGATTAAGCCATAAACCACTCAGCTAATAGATGAATCATTAGTATATATTATCAAACCGTTCGGCTACTGATTTAACTCCTAAACCACTCGACTATACCACTATATTTCTAGATATACACTTAAACCACAAGGTTACTGGATGAACCTTTAAACCACACCATCATACCAGATGAACCACACGGATACACCAATAAATTGTATTATAATGATCAAAAGAGCGTAAAAAGAGGATGGAAAACTTTACTACTGCACTCAACTAAGATTCGGACCTCTATCTCTCTGTCATTGTCAATCCAGCTGACACCTTAGATAATGTGACACGAGGCTTGATTGTCCCTGTCCTTGTTGGTGCTCATAGGACAAACAATTACATACATAATGAAGTATTAATTTACATTCTGTAAAGCAAAACAACGCTTTAAGGATGGGTAGTATTCAGAGGATTTGTTTAGAACTACATCTACTAAACTTTTGGGTTATGCACTAATTAGGCTAATATGTTAAAGACAAACTTGTCCATTACTCACATTTTCTTGGAGGGCAATGGAAAAACATTTAGGAAAAGTCGTCATTAGTAATGGCTGTGGACAGTTTTTCAGAAAATAAAAATTTAATAATTTGAGTTACTGATTATTAATAGTATGCTAGTGTATTACATTATATAACTAAAATTCATTAAAACAATCTTTAATTATCTTAGAATGTTTTGTTGAGTCCTTGTTAGAAAATAATATTTATATATTTATATCTCAAAACCTTTACTTTAATCTACGAACTAAGAAGTTTTTATCCTTATAATTAGTTGAATTATCTTATAGTTTGCTTGTAATTCGTAGCTTCCTGTTAGAGGCAAGGATTGACTGATGTACTGAGCATGATAACGTGATTACATATGTTGTGATGTAATTATTTACACCGGGCTTATGTTCCTTTTCCAGAGGAGGGTATTTTTCAGTGTTGAACATTTTAACTTAAGTTTTAAAATGTTTTATTTTATTTTGATTAAATTTATAAGTAATTTTAAATTCACAGTACACAGAACAATGAAACACCATTAGTTGTTTTAAAGAAAGGATTTTAAAAGATCAATAAGTATAATTCTAGTAGTTGTGTTATTTAATATACTCACCTCTTCTTTTTGATCTTCGCCCAAACCACCATGGCACACCCGGTGACCTTCAGCGGTTTCTAGCACTACGTCTTATTAGTACCAGAATGGGATTTGAAGACCGATCTCTCCAGTAGTACATTCTAGTGACATAACCATAGGGGTGGAGACGAGCAAAATAGAATTTAAAGGAGATTTGCTAGTTTAACTATGTGTCTTACCACCTATTGGGGAAACACACCTATGCACTAATTACGCTAATGTGTACCAAATCTCCTTTGCAGTAGAAGTGGAAAACCATTAAGGAATGATCAGAGTCAATACACCCTCTCAGGATTTGGACCGCAATTTTACAGTCAGTCCAGTATTCATACTTCATACCATGAGGTAGAGATGAGTAAAATATAATTTACCAGCCTTTTTTTAAAAAAAACGGTGTACAACTTTCTTTAGAGTAATTAGCTTTAGAAGAATTCACACCACATACTACACCGATGAACACACGGACTAAACGTCAAGATAGTTTATGATAGTGGCTCGGAGGTCAGTGTCTAAAAAATGTGAGTGGTAGTTTTTCCAAAATCGATTTCTACTCTCTGCCTGCATATTTTCGTCATCCCTCCTTTGGGAGGAGGGAAAGGAAGGGAAAGAAGGATAAAGGAAAAAGAGAAAAAGATAATTGAGGAGATTCTGGTTTGCCCTCGCCAATCCTCTGCTCTTCTCTTCCCTCGTTTTGATATAGATGATGGTCCCCCTCCCTGCCCTCCCACAATCGAAACAATGCTCACTGATCTCATCTTACCCCCTCCATTACCCCAAAAAGATCCTGGATCCTCTGTTATCAAAGAGAGATGATAGCTACCTCCCTGCAACGTTCAACCCCCCGTTATTTTTCTTTCCCTAAGATAACAAGTATCGGTGCGAACTAAAGTGACGCAACAGGGTCGAGAATTTTTTGGGGACGAATACAATAATGTGTTTGTGGTTGGCGTTGTACCACGTTCTCTGCTCAGATATTTCCCACTACTTCTCCCACTCAATTGGTGTTGATATCTTAGTCAACAATTAGTGGCTTGATTTCAGTAGTGTGCTGAGACAAGTATAGACAAGTGAAATTATAATGTGGTTGCAAAGATTCTGGAGATAACCTTTGTTTTGTGTGTGTGTGTGGAAAGCTCACGACAAAATAACAACGAATAGTTATTTAAAGAATTTAAATGTACTTATCACTTTTATTCCGATTGTGTTCTCGGCAATAAAGACAAATACTGGGCTCTACATAAGTGTTGTAAGTCGTGTGAAGCAAACTTATTAATGTGGATGAGTGGTAAATGCATGTTATACCTTTAGCAGTTTGGTGAGAAAAAACAATTCATTACAATTACTGTTTCTTCTTCTTTGCAAACATTTCCGGGCTTTAAAAACAAGTTAAACACCAAATTTTATACTCTGATTGTCCATCTGATCTGAAGCCAGGTTCACATATCTGCCAGTTCCACTCACACCAGAGGTTTGGAAAGAAGAGGAGGAAGAACCATTAACAGTGATGATAGTACAATATGGGCTTGAACGTCATGAGTCACAGACGTGGTTCCTGAAAACGAAGATGAACCCCCATTAATTGAACAAGTGATACTAAATCACCTGATGTGAGATCTAAATTTTTTCCAAGCATGACTCTGAACTTTGTGGTGAAATATAATTCACAAGGTAAAATACCAAATTAGCTGTTTACAGAAACTGAAATTAACTCTTCCCTACATATTTTTTTAATATTGGGAATTCGAAGTGTGTTCATGGAAATATATGATCTTATGAAAACCTTAGGCTTTAAACACAAGGCTGAAAAGTTGTGTTTATTTATGTTCATCGATGTTTGACATAAGATAATTTTGGTTACACATCAGTAATGAAAAACTTTCCATTCCAGTGGCACATGCTATCGGAATGAAAGAAACCTATGGAAGTACGTAATTTATACAGAATGCTATTAAGTACAAATAATAAGGTTGGAAAATATTTTATGCTTCTCGGATTTCAAGGTGGTTTAACAAAATATAACTGTTTTTTATGTCATTGGAATAGTCGTGTTACATAAAACACTACAATGTTAAAGCATGGCCTAAAAGGGAATAATTAAACCTGGTGGAGACAACTTTAAACTTTCTCCGTTAGTAGATACTATATTACATATTTAATTACTTCACTGCAAATAATTCTAGGCACGATGAAATATTTCAACAAATTAGTTGAAGAATCAGGCAAAGGCTTCTCTTATTTAATAAATCAGTTTCCAATACTTTCTTAAGTAAAGCTCAAGGAAGGAATATTTTTTTTACCACAAATATGAAAATATCTTCATGAGCCTAGCTTTGATGCAAGTCTAAACAAGATTGCATTTGATACATGTAAGTTATTCAAATGGTTTGTCTAGGGTTTTATTGATAAAATAAAAATGCGGAGTACTATGAAATATTGTCACATATGTTGCAAATCTATAAGACATTAGTATGCCAAATATCTCTAAAAGTTCACTTTCCAAATTAGCATTTGAGAATTTTACATATTAATTACAAACTGTGAGAGATAAAAAGGGCGTAAGGTTTCAACAAGACAATTTGACAATATAGAAACGTTATTAGTAAAGATGTGATACTGGAAAGATGATTAATGTTGGTCCCTTTTTAGAGAAAGTAGTAACACAAGAGACAATCTGCATTTTATGAATAGAAAATATACACATTTAATTTAATATAAAAATGTGGTTATGTTATTTGAATGAGAAGCCTATTTTAAATACATTTTGATGTAGTTAATTCTCTAAAGGATTTTTAAAATTTATTTTCCACCTAACTTTCAATAGATAATATTTTGAGATATTAAATACCACCCTTTAATATTGCTTCTTAAACAGCCTTCATCAAAACATATAGAAGCGCTAGAAATGTTTGCTCACTATTTTTGAAACTTGGGGGCTAAAAGCCTTTATAATCACCCACTTTAATTGCTCCAACAACAACAAACAATTGAGTTTGTTTTTCAGTAAATTTACTATCAAATAATTGAAATTTTGTTTATTTCATGCTGACTTCAAGAAAGCCACTAACAAAACAATAAGCCAACATTTCCCGCACTCTATATTGAAATGCTGATTTTTAATTCTGACCAAACCCGGTTTCAAGTGATCTAAAATAGTAGAAAATTAATTTAATTTAATTAATTGAATTTTAGTTCCAGCTCTTTGTCGGACTACCCTACTTATGGTTATGTAATGTTTGAAAAGAATATTGTGATAAAATGTTGTTTTTTTTACCGAGGATTTGATTAATTTTGCTGTATATAGTTTATAAAAAATATTTTTAAGAAGATTCTAGTCTTCCGCCGAAATTGTGGAGGGGCATACAGCCACGATATGGGCCAAGATAACAAATGAGCTGGTTTTTAAAAAAATAGTTTCAACTAATCGTTTTACGTTAATATTCCGAACAAATATAAAGTGATCGAAATGATATATTGAGACTCACATACGAATGAACTAGATTAGAAAGAATAGAAACAATTTTCAACGATTTATATAATAATATTTCAATGACAAATTACATGAAATGTGATAATTTAGGAACCTTCATTTTAACCAAAGTGCAGGTCCAAAATTTATATGATTTTTAGTGAAATTGGCTAGATATGGTAGAATTTTCAATTTACATGAAAGTAGAAAATGGAGTTGAAGTAATACAACCCTTAAACAATTTTAGTCTCCATGCTTAAATCTAAAGTAAAAATTACCAATATCTCAGTGAATATGTGTTCAATATGTACAGAAGTTTTATTTTTGTTTATTAATTAATTTAGTAAATAATTTAACTGATGGGTCGGTTAAAGAAAACACATTTTGGAAGTGTTTTAAGTGCTAGATGGACAGTGACCAATAGAAATGCACACTAATGGAGGCAAGTACCACAAACAATGGTTGGGCTTATTAAAGGTGTTTTAAGGAAATTCGAGGTAGTTTGCGTTTGTAAAATAAAGTATCTGATACATTTGTAGCTAACAATGATCTCAAAGAAGTAGATGGTTTATCCCCCTTACACTAATTAAAATTTTCCCTTGAATATTGGGTTCTTGAAATAGAACACCGGAGGTCTTACATTAAATGGCATTACTCATTTGTTGACTTCTCAGATAATAGAAATTGGCTGAGTGACAAAGAGATTATCATTAAAAGGGATGCATAGCTTTAAAGAAATAGAGAAAAAATAGGTCTAAGTGTAAATATATTGATAACTCTTTTTCAAAATCCTCTATTCCAAATAAATTGATACGTACATGCGTAGAATATACATACATAATCACGACGTTCCTTTATGGGATAAGCAAGAAGCTGTGGATAATCAAGTCTTGTAAGTGGTCATGTGGCACGTATAAGTGATGCTAGGTGTTTAGGCAAATTTTATTTAGGGAACCTGGAGAAATAATACCCATTGTTATTCCAATACGTTGATGGGAAGGTAGTGTGAACATATATTTGAAGGAGGTAGGGTGTCAGGTTTAGGATTGGATGGAGGTGTTTGTGCCTTAGTTAATTTAATGTAATATACTAACTTTTATATCTTGCCTTAGTAATCATAGTCAAGTACGTTAAAACACAACTAGACTTGCCAATGAAAACAATAAACAAAACATATGCAATTTAAAAATTTGTTCGTTCAACCCCAATTAAAAATGTTACTCGCAATGTTTAATCATATTGCTTTTTATTTCATAATGATATTTTACAGTAAGATATTGTGATTATAGCTACTATATATATTTTCTGGTTGATTTTTCATAATAAAGACATTTCATTTTCAATCTATCGAGTTTGAATAATCATTTTTCAAATAATTTTGTTCACAAAAAATACTCATGGCTTATGTGCATTTATATAAGGACATATCTAGTCACATTCTGATTATTTCAAATTTTAAACCACTATTATGTATGTTATATTGGCATACAAAATTATCTTAATATTTCTGAGTATTAAAATTCTACTTAAATCAATAGTTAACACTTATCCCATAAAACATAATTATTACATAATATATAAATTACTTTTAAACATAGTTGTATTGTTTCGTATAAAAGATTTAATTGATATAATTAGCATACAATGTTTTGATTGAGCTTATTTTATGAAATAATAGTTGTTACCATTACTTTTTCAATGAAAATAGCAGTACACTTTTTCATGTTGAACCACTACGGCCTGAGAAGTATGTTAACAAAATACTATGATTTGTTTTGGGGCTGTTCTTTAATGACATAATGTTTAACCCACTAAATTAATATATATATATAAATTTAGTGAATTAGAATGTATATATATATATATATATATAGATATATATACATTCTAATTAATATATCATGAATTTGATAGTGACGTTATGCAGGGTTCAGCAGAAATATATCCTCGGATTTCCCGCCGCTGCTGATGGCACGCTAGTAGTACGAGGCGTGGCGTAGTTACGCCATTTTGTAGAGAATAATCTGCCGCTTCAGTTAACATCATGGTATAGAGTGGTGAACATCGTGCATTAGTTATTGAGACTTAGATTTAAAATGCTGAGTCTGTCATTGCCAGAGAGCGATTATTTCGTAAAAACTTTAGGCTAGGTCGACATGCTGCGGTACCCAATAAGAAGACAATATTTTATTGGGTGTAAAATTTTAGAGCTACAGGTTCAGCTTTGAAGAATAAACCACCTGGTAGATCACGAAGCGTTTGAACACCCGAAAACATCCCATCAGTGAGACAGGCATTTACACACTCTCCACGAAGCTCAGCTCAGCTCAGCTCAGCTATTAAACACGCTGCTGCGTTAGACATTTATGATCGGAGTGTAGGGAGAATTTAACATGTGGACTTGCATTTTCATCCGTACAAAATGATGGTCGTACATCAGCTAAATGAACGTGAAAGGATTAACCGTGTCGCTTCTTGCTAGGCTATTCTTGAAAATTTTCGAGTGAGCTCTATTGTGCTGTCAAGTAATGAAGCCCATTTTCATTTATCGGGTTATGTTGGCAAGCATAATTTTCGATACTGGACAGAAAATAATACCATACAGTTACACGAGCATCCCCTGTACTCTGAGCGTGCTATGGTTTGGTGCACCATTTCTGAACTTGGAATAATAAGGCTATACTTTTTTGAGGAAAAAAAAACCAATCAATTACAGTAGCTTCGGATCGTTATGTTAACATGTTACGCGACTTCTTGCAGTCAAAACTTAACGAACTCGGAGATCAGGCCAAAAACTTGTGTTTTCAACAAGATTGCGCTACTTCTCACACTTCACGGCAATCCATGAATATCCCAAAAGAAATGTTTCAAGGGCGTTTAGCTCACAACAAGGCAACATCCCATGGCTTGCACCTTCACCCGATCTTGCTGCATGTGATTTTTTTCTCAGGATATATCTGAAAGCTGAAGTCTTTAGAAAGAAGCCAAGAACCATCGATGATTTTAAATCTACTATCCGATAAGAAATCGCTGCGATACCACAGGAAACGACGAGGCGAGTGATGCGGAACTTTAGGGCAAGGCTGCAAACCTGTATAGACAATGAAGGTCAGCATTTAAGAGATATAATTTTCAAAAATTAATAACAGGTATGTGAAAATAAATGTAAAACATGATTTGCTTAGATTATACAATTATATATTTTATAATTTCTATTAAGTCTGTTTTATTCACTTTTCTAATGGGGAGATATTTCTGCCGAACCCTGTATAATAAATAATACATGTGAGATAGAGTTAATTCATTTTGTCACTGAAGTGACCGCAAGAGCAAGTTATGGAAGCAAACTAATGCTAATGAAATAAGTCAACCATAACTACTCAGTGTATATAATCATTTGCAAGTCTGACCATACATTCGAAGAATTATAGAACGTTATGTTGTTGAAATGTTAACACCAAAATGTCTATTCAATCGTTGCACTCGTCTAAAGCGATAAATTATTTCGCTAGCCAAGTACTGGACGTAAGTACTATTTATTAATTTGAAGTATTTATCATGCACTTTCTGAACCCATTAATTATATCAGCACACGAGAATTTCTATGCTCGAAAGCAAAATGGCCTACCAATTTTGCCGGACATCGTATTTTCACATACCCTCCAGGGTTCTTTTACAGTACACGATCGACATGGGTAAGACGGCTTTACTTCCCCTACTAAGGAAACTGTAATACGGATTTCTATCACTCAAGAAAAATACGCTGACCCCAGCTGGAGGTACTAATTAATTAGATAAGTATCCTTAAGTAGGTTTAAATAGTATTAGCTTGTCTTTTGTGTTTAAGGGCCTTAGTAGTTTTCACTTAGCTATGTTATAACAATTTCTTTAGCTTACACACTAATTACGCTATTGTTTTAAAGACTTATAAGGTATAGTTAGTCAGCTTTTTGGTAAAATTTCGTATTATTGGGGTTTAATATAAACATATCCCTCTACCTAGCTATGTATGGAGACATTTTTGAATAATTTGGTGTTAAAAAAATAACTCGTCAATAAACTAACTTTAATTTGAAGGCTAAGGTATAAGATTTAAAAAAAAATGTCCTGAGATAAATAAATATAAAATATAAATACCCATTATGAAAAAAAAAATCCTTCCAACTGTTTTGGATACACGGCCAGGGACAGACAGACATACATGGAGAAATAAATACTGGTAAAAACAAGTTTTTTGGGCTTGGGCTCACATAAAACACGAAGATTCATCAAAATCTTTAGATACATTTTGTTCACTATTATAATGATTGGTATGAGAAAGCAAAATCCATGTTTTTTTATTATACTTATCGGGAAATTCTAAATATTAATTTATTATAGTAAACCATGGAAAATTGTGAAATCAATCAATGTAATTAATGATAATATTTATGTACACATTTACTCAAAACTAATACTAATACAATACTAATAATCACATATACGATAAAAAATCCCCTGGAAAAACTTTCTAATTATTTTTTAAATTATTGTTTCATAATATAGGTATACTTATGTAGTCATAAACACTGTTATAATATTTTTACATTTAAAGTTATTAAATTAAATAATATAACCAAAAACAGTGTTAATGTTCACATATTCATAATGCCATCAGGTAATACCATTAATGTTTCGCCTTAGTTAAAACACCAATTAAAAATATATTGGAATATGTGTATGTGTGTACGTAATTATACATTCATTCGATTTCTGCATTTATATATTTAAATCTGTATCAAAATAATACCACAGTTTTCCAACAATATTATCTAAAAATGTTGTGTTATCTTAGCAATGTAGTACATTTCAAAAACTATTTGGCATTATGTTTTCCATTATTATATATTTTAGACTAGGAAGAACTGAATTAACCTCTAAATATACTAAAAGAAACTATATTATAGTATGTGGTGCAAATCATTTTAAAAGTGGAAATATCAAATCCATCAAGGATTCTTACGGATGAATTTCAATAGATAAATATATTTTATGGTATACTAATAGTTTTGGATAAGTTTTTTAATTGTGCTTTTTAATACTTTCTATAAAGTTTATTGTAAAGGAGCGATTTTAATAACTAGGGTTAAATGAGCTTAATGTTATTTTAAAATTCCTACTTTTTATAAAAAGATATAAGAGGCCGTAAGAAAAATAGTCAAATAAATATTTAACTTTGTTATTAGAAAGTTAGGTAAATATTTACATATGTTAATAGCTAGCTTTTGCCAACAGATTCGCTCGCGTTAGTGTCTGTTAAAAAAAACAAGCTCATAAGAACAATAACGTTTCTAATCCCAGAGTTTTTAATTTCCCGTAAAAAGAAGAAATCACATGACGTATGAAGATATTACAAAAACTGAGGAGTTGAAAAAAATATTTATCTTCATATACAAAAAAATTTAATATAGTGTATTATTTATATTTTAGGATTAGATAAACAAATTTTTTTGTATTGATTATTATTATTATTATTATTATCTTGTCTTACTACCCGTTCGAGCTATACGCACTTAAGCTAATGTGTAATGGTAGGGTGATTGTGAGATGAAATGGAGGACCTACAGTTATCATGCGATCTGAATCACGGTGGAGGCCTTGCATTCCACACATTCACTTGTATTAACTGAAGGGAATAAAGTAACAACAAAGTCACGACCTTTTGTAAGCGACGTTACTGAAGTTGTTTAATTATCATGAGCGAGATGTTAAAGGTTGCCGCTAAAACTATCATGGGAGCACACCATTAGTCTGGACGATGCGTGGTTCCGCCCACTGATTGTGCCGATATTGTAACGCCCAGGCGCTATTTCCAGAATATTGACCTATTTTCCACATTCTAAAAAAAATTACCACCACCCCTACTCAAACCTGTCCCAATCACCCCTATTTTCTCGGCTAAATTATTTTTGTAAGGGAGGGGGAGGGGTTCACATTGAATAAACCCTCCTACGGGACCCTATTTACAATATCACTAGCCATCATAGATGTCTCATTGGGGCCTAGTACAAATTTTTGTGGGACATGACCCAAACGCTTCCCAGGTACCCTTCCCCCAACCACGAGTCAGCCCGAGGTGTTAATTTTGAGGGGAGAACTACCCAGTCCACTCCAATTAATTACGAGCCGTATCCCTACCCAACTAATCTACTCGGGTGGTGGTGGCTCAGTGACCACGTGTTTTGGTAAACGATTAGACCGACGAGGAAGTAATGTTGGGGACATAGCCCCTGTTGGTCCATAGTTTCTGTGTAGGTTGTAGTCTTAAACCTAAACCCAGAGAAGCGTTAGTAAGTAAGCTCTTGCAACAAAAACTCTTCGGAAACTGAATTCTGCGTATAAATATTGTCATTCCCTCTCCCCTTCCATCGTTTGATCTAATTAAAAACAGTCGCTAGTAATGTATAGGTTACAGTTAATTTATTCTTGTTCCTTTAATTTAACGTTAAATTTACTACTCCTTCCTACTTGTTTCAGTTAGTTACTAATAGATTGATCACGCATTACTACTAGCTACCATAAAATGTACTATTCACTAATGGATGTTCTTACTAGATACCATAAATCTACTACTAACTAAGATTTATTCCTTCTAGATACTATAAATCTACTATTCACTACTGCATGTACCTGCTTGATACTATAATTATACTATTCCCTACGGCTTATTTCTGCTAAATACTATAAATCTACTATTCATTACCGTGCATTCATATTTGATACTATTAAAACTTATATTCATTACTGCTTGCTCTCCTTCTATATACTATAAATCTACTATTCACTACAGCTTGCTCTCCTGTTAGATAATATTAAATTTACTAGATGCTGTTACTTGTTTTTGCTAGATACTATACATCTACTATTCAGTACTACTTGCTTCTGCTAGATACACCAGATCTACTACTCACTAGTTTTTGTTCTTATATTATACATCTACTATTCACTATTGATTGTTCTTGCTTGGTTCTATATAGTACTAGAATATACTAGTTTAGGTTGGTACCACTGTTAAATGTGTCCCTCCTTTTTATCCTCATTGATTCGCCATTATTTGTATGAACGTGTATCCTCTAGGTAGTCTGAAGTTATGGGGCTGGGATTGTTGTGATTTATGTATTTTAGGGCAGGTAAAATCATTTGCCATGTGAGTGCAGTAGAACTCATGAACTCTACTTGAATGATATTTCTTTGAGAAGCCGTTGCTAATCACCACAGTAGTGACAGCAATCTGTTACTGACCTAACTAGGTCATTAAAGAAAACGTTAGATAACCTTATTTCCGCCATAGAGAGATCCTAATCATGGACAATTCGTTTAAGGAGTAATTATTATTCCCTAATATATAAACTATGTCTTAAGGACTTAGACAATGAAGTCTGACACATTGACCGTGTAATTTTAGACGTATGGGCTATAATAAATAGAGCATTAAAAATTTTCATTCTAAGCTACGCCATATGAGCATAGGAAAACATGTCATAACTTAGAGTTGTTCGTCTATGTCCAACGAACATAGAAAAACAACCTTAAGACAAACATTCAAAACTATTCATTAAGGTCATAGACAATAAATTCAGACATCCTGACACAAAGACTTATGTTTGATGGACATATACAATAAATTCAGACATTCTGACACATAAAATCAGGGTCGGGCTGGGCTCTCCAAAAGGGCGTAGACCTTGGGTTTTCAGAGAGCGTAAAATATTTTAATGAACTAAAAAACATGTGTACTTATTTATTGTAAGATAACAATAGGAGTACTAGTAGAACTCAATAATATTAATTAATAATAAGTATGAGTGGTTACTGCAAGGACTTCCAAAATAACATTTTCCCCCCATGTGGTTCAATGCATTGTTGAATATTGTGAATTTTATAGGATATTTTTCATAAATATAATAAACACAAAAATTCATGGGATAAAAGAATTTATTTCACCAAATTGGAAGAATATCTGAAAATTTAAGGAAAGAATTATACAAGATATACTTTATTTTTATATAAAAATATTTTCCTGGACCTTGCCCTCAAGCTCCCAGATTTTTCACCTTTTTTATTTTTGTTTATGAAACTTTGGCAATACATAATTGAAAAATCCAAAGACACTTAAATAACACATAACTAAATTACTGCTCTTTTGCACTAATAAAAATACATTTACTCTAAAAATATTTTTTATATATAAAATTAACATAGGGACTTAGATAGATATTTTGATTAACATGGACATTAAACGTCATTTTTCCTACCCTCCTCCAGCCTCTGGTCAAAAAACGGTCCAGTGCCACTGCTTTTCAATATCCCTGTATCTCATGGATATAAGTCAAATATTTGGTCAGATTGCAATTTTTTTAAGTGTATAGAGTGCAATTTTTGACTATGATGATGGGGTATACCGAACTTTTCCCCAAGTACTAGTTTTAGTAAATCTCATGCTATTCTAGTGAGAGATGAAATAAATTCTAGAATAACCCAGGTGGAATACACCTTAATTTAACAAGTTCTTGGAGGGAAATGCAATATATGTAAGTTCATTTATGTTAAAAAGTATAGATCTTACAGAATTTAGTACCTCCCCTAAATTACCATAAAAAAATCCTCAAGATAGCTTTTCTAGAGCCATTTAATTTTTATATTAAATTTTCTTCACCTCCAAACGCTACCTTCCCCTTTTCCCCGTAATTTTGTCCTGGCTACAGCATTGAGTTTGGGGTGAACTTGTACGTTTACTAATCTTATTGCACTTCACTTGGTCCTACCAACAAAATACTAATGAGTAATGACACAGTGAAAATAATTATAATATTATGCGTGCACAATCAATTCTCGCCAACTGACAAACAACGCAGCAATACCACAACTGAACCAGGCTTAGAACAGCCTTTGTCCGCAAGACTGGCACACCCATTCTACCCCTCCGCCAATATTTATGTAGTTCCCAAAGTAAAAAAACGCAGTTTAGGAAAATAGCTTTCACTTCTTCTTTAATTGCAACCTTAAATTCACCACCAACTAGTGTCAAGGGGTACCCTACCATAATAGTCTCTGCTTTCGGGCTAGTGTAATAACATAAACATTTAGGTTTGGGAAAGTAGCAGTGTAGTAAAAAAAAAAATGCTTTTACTGCTCTAAAGAAGAATGTTTTGGATGATCCCCACCCCTTTCCAAGTGGATGACTGGGTCAAACTGCTTCGTTCCCCCCTCCCCCTTTGTTTTTGCCCGATAAACAACATTCATATAACGAAAATATGACAATGACTAAAGGTCTCGCATTATCCCTTTACAGCCCTTTCACCACTCTAAACATTCCAACAAAGCAGATATACTGGGAGTCATTGTTCCTACGCTGTTTCATCGCACATGCCAGACAAATAAAAAAAAGTAGTGAGCACCGTGCTCACCCCTCGACCAACAAATGGCTAAATGTCTTATTTGTATCATTTGTATTTATTTTCGTCAAGAGGTGAAGCCTGGGCCGACTGGTCAGTCCAATGCTGCATAAAATTATGTCTTATGGAGATAGAAAAAGAGGAGTTACGAGTAACATTACAACCAAACCTTAGGGGCTTATAAAACAAAGCCAGACATTCTGACTGAAAAAACTATGTCTTATGGCCATAACAAAAAATGAGTTTAGAATCTGACTTAGATTCTAAATTGTAGATACTTTATGTCTCAGAAGAGAGGCTTCTTCGGTGACGGGTGGTGAGACCGACGCTTGACTCATAGTAGTCACTCGTAAATTCTTCGGCGATGTAGGCTTACATCCAAGTTCTTCCTCCGTCGAATTGATACAATTAAATATAGTATGTGATCACAATCACAATCACAATAGCATGCTCAGATGATCCCTGAAGGGGAACACGAGAGCAAGATCCAACACGTACCGACCAATTGGTTACACCGTGTGTTTTTGGGCTTTAATAAAGACGGGTTGTCGCTTTCACGAAGTTCTGGAGCAAAGAAAAACATATTATTAATATTGGTGGAAAAAAAGTATTTTGGGAAACAGAATAAAGGTTTTTAGAGTTACGTGCGGAGACACTACTCTATGGTGGCTGGGGGAGAGCCTCCCAAACCACTGTTGACACATCTCGCTTATCCGAGCAGGGCCTTGGGACGTCGATGGCACCCTCCAGGGTCGATAACGTAATTCCCAAGCCCCTGGATAAGAGGATTGGTGAAACCTGGAAGTTTGTCGTTGAAGGACTGCGCCAGCTTCCAGAAGTGGTCCTTGATTGTAAGCATATCCAGGTTGCGATGCAGAGCCTCATTACGGACATACCAAGTTGCGTCCACAATGACCCTTGGACACACGCTTTGGAACGCCTGCATCCTCCTCATATACGTGTCCGCCAGGTGGTCCAAAGAGGGACACGCGTAGTCGAGGATTGGTCTGAGCAAATGCTTAAACGCCTCATCCGGCGGTCTTATCTCAACTCCGACGCCGACACCTTTCGTCATCTCCACCGCAGGTTCCATCGCAGAACGTAGGTCAGAAGACGCTAAAGACGCTCAAAAAGCCAGGAAAAAGTAAGGGAGGCAGGACGACACCTTGAACACTTATTATGTGATGTGAAGGATGACGCTTATATAGTTATGGACCAGGTGAACTCGAGTACAGGTTAGCATGAAGGCATATATAGGGGTAAGGGCGATTCAGTTGCAAAACTGCACAAATTTACCACTAGTGCCTTATGAAGCTGTGAAGCCCAGAGAAAATTATCTTTCTTTTCTTGAAAGTATGGCTTTAGATTAAGACATCAATTTGCTGGTGGTCCCGGCCCGATCAACAGTGGCAACTTTCATGGAGCATTGGTGTTTCGCGGTAACATAAATTCACAGTGAGTTAACATCTGCCACATATTATTTGAATATATTAGAACTTTTAATCACACTGTTAATCATATTTATGGTATTTTATGTTAACATGTGAAACCGAAGTTTTTATATACTACAACAGCAAGTGCTTCGATTTTCTTACACATTTAAAGGTATTTATAATCAACTTTTATCATACAAACACTTGTTGAAGCGGACATTTGATCGTTTTCTTTGGAGACCCTTGAAGTGCTTTCCATTAGGTTTGATAGTATGATTAGGGAATTGAAATTATGGTTAACTAACCTTGAATAATTATATGTTTTTCGCCATCTTCGCTTAATTATTGCGTAAAGATATCAAGCTATTGTCTTTGACATCTGCTGATAATCTCACTTTGGCATTTATAAAAAACATGCCTACTTTATGAGTATAACAAATTCCAAGCATAAGGTATTGATGGATGTAGCAAAATATTTTCTAGCGTTTATGATCGGATTATTACAAAATCCAAAACTTCGGAATTTGAATTTTGTCTGAATTGTAAACACAACATAGCAAATCAAGTTAATAAACTACTTGTCTGTAATAAAGCCAATCATCTACTTTCAAACTGTCTTAAATTGAAAGCATCATAAGAGTTAAGCAGGTAAATAAAACGTAGTTAAAGCTAGGGTTGGTGAATTTAGTTTAATTATGCCAATGTCGATGGATTGTTATGAGGGATCTGGTGCACCTGAACATATTATTAACTAGACCCTTCCCCCTCCCACCCTCCCCCGCATTATTATTTTCAACACACATATTGAAGAATCATCATAGACTCTACCATAAAATATGAGTGACTATCGACATTTTAAATGAAGAATAAATTAAATTTTCAAAATAAAATATATCCTATGTTACTCGCTGATAAAGTAGCTTTATATTGGTGAAAGAATTTTTAAAATCGGTCCAGTAGTTTTGAGTTTATCCATTACAAACTAAAAAACAAAAAATAAAATCTTTCCGCTTTATAATATTAGTGTAGATAAACAAAAAAAAACTTTCCTCTTTATAATATTAGCGTAGATGATAGAAACATTAGTTTGTTTCCAAATAAGGGATGCTTATTGAAGAGTATCAAAGTTAAAAACAGCAATATTAAATTAATCTCCATACTTTTTTCATATTTTAGAATGTTTACTAAAATTTAAAATAAAATTTCTCAAATCAGTATCGATGTTGTTTATTGAAGATATGGTGTTATACACAAGTCTGTGACTCACGAAGGCAGTCAGAGCCTTATCAAATTTTCCAACTTAATTATTATCTATGTATTAAAATTTAATTTTCTCTCAGAATAATGGACAATAATGTGTTTAAAGTTGTGTTTGAAAAAGGGAACGCCACCATTAAAAATGGTGATACTCTTGTGGCTGTATGCACATGATCTGGTAAAGTTTATACAATATATCTTTTATCTGTGGATATCATGTCCTGAAGTTGATAGTCCCGGTGTAGCACAAGAAGATTGGCCACATAGGCAACACTGGCTTAGTTTACTTAAGTAAGATTTAAATTGAAACAAGGTTGATCCAGGATTAATTTCCAATCTATGTGACTCTTGCATATAGGTCAAGCAAACACGCCTCGCTCTCACAACGCTATGAATTAGATCCAAGTGCCCTTTGGAGATGATAAACAATGATGTTTTAAGTCCCTTTAAGAATAATATGATCAAAAGGAGTATCTGCTTACCCTGATTTATTACTTTACTCACACTCGTTTACACTCTAAAGGCTAAATGTTTTAAGCAATTTGAAGCAATGCCACAGCTCACTTTATTGTAAAGATTATTCGATTTAGGTCAGATAATGGTGGTGCATCTGTATGGAAAAAAATTGGTAGAATATTTTTAAAATCATAGAATAAAATTTGAGACTACGACTAGGTCTAAAGAATAGCGTTGCAGTAATAATGGGACGTAGTCTCGTTAGTAAAACAAATCCATTACTCCTTCATTCTTCGCTTGATAAGTCACTCTGGATGAAGGTCATTATAATTACGGTCCAACTGATAAACAGATTGCTAAATAAAACTCGTTAGAAACAGGTTTCAACATAATGTGGTATGGGGAAACGTTTGATATGATAAAGTTAAAGGTTTTTGTCAGTGTAATGCATCTTCATTAAATCATCAAATTGTTAAAAGTAAACTTAACAGACACTCTAAATGTGCTGCTTTGTTGGTCACTGCCCAAACGGGTACAAGGCTGTAGTGTTTACAGGAAAGAAAAAAATCGTGCATGGATATGACATAATATTTGATGAAAGTTCATTCATAAATAGTGATATAATTGTTTCAACGCCATTTAGAGCTACTGAGATCATCGGTTTGACTCAGGTTGAAATTTTTACTGGAAATCTGAAGGAGGAGTGGTTTTCAGGAGAAGAACCCAATACGATTTCTAGCGATGAAAATATTCCTGGACACGGAGGAATAACTGAAGCACCCTATGAGTATCTTGAACCTCCTAAGCTTAAACTGGCTCTTGCTGTTGAATAAATTAATCGCAAATTTCGGGAAGCCTTTGAGGAAATCCATTTTAGAGGTGACGTGTAACTACAGTTGATGAGTTGAACTAATTGAAGAAAAATGACACCTGTACCCTTACGGAGCTGCCACCTGCCAAAATTATTAACTTACTTACTCTCTGGAATCAGGAACAAGAAAGTTCATTACCGCACTCACAAAAGTAAGCCACCTATCCCTAAATTGAGCTAGTTCTATCTCAATGCACCCTATCTCTCTCAAGACTATCCAAAGGTTATCCTCCCATCTGCGGCTGGGTCTTCACAGTGGTCTTTTGCCATTGGGTTTGCTATTCAATACCTTGGACACGGTTTGAGATACTCCCATTCACGCTGAATGACCTGCCAGCAAAAGAACTATCCACTGCAAATGGGTCTTCAAGATGAAGCAAGATGAAAAAGAAAAATTTGATAGACACAAGGTGAGGTTGGTGGTTAAGTGATGCGCACAGGAGAAAGGGTTTAGTTACAAGGATATGTCCTAATTTTTAGCTCATTTAACCACAGTAAAGACCTTGCTCGCTATCATAAATATGATAGATGTAATTTCCTTCCTTTTGGACGCAACAAGTGTGAGTTGTATTTATAAAAGTCATCTTGCTTCGTAGCTGACAACATCATTGTTTGTAAACAAAACAAGACAACCTGATGGACTGAAACAGGATTTGAGCAATCTGAAAATTAAAAAAAATATACTTGTATTTAAATTTCAGAAATGGCATAAAAAGCTATCTTTTGTTTTATGTAGATTACATGATTTTGACAGGAAATAATCTGCTAAATTAAATGGCATAAATGCATCCCTTATCTCAGCATTAGAGATGAAGAAGCTTGGAGGTCTGCACAGCTTTCTCGGTATAAAAATCTATCGAAAAAATGATATTATTTTCCTTAGCCAAACAGTATATTTGAAAAAGATTTTAAAGAAACTTGGTATGGAACAGTGAAATCTTGCAAAAGGCAAAGGATTAATATACTAATTATATCAAAGTCCATAACCAAGAAAAAACCGTACTATTAGCTCGTCAGTAGTTTGTTGCATGTTATGATTTACACTCACACTGACATGAGATTTTCAGTGAATTTCTACAGCAGGTATCAGAGAAACTCAACAGAAACAAACTGAATTGAATGCAAACGAATATTTCAATACATTTAAGGAACACCTAAAGCTAGTCTCTTTGATCTGAAAAATTGTGATGCCACCCTACACTCCTACGTTGAGTCAGACTAAGCCAGTAACAGCGATGATCGTGAATCTACATCTGTATTCTTATTACTAGTTTATGGTGCTATTGTTTGCCTGTATACACGTAATCAAACAACAGTCACTTTAAGTTCATCGAAGTAAGAGTTTGTCTCCCTGGAAACCATCTAATCCGATATAATTTGGTCGAGAAGACTGATTCCGGATTTTGGGATCGCTTGAAGTCCTACCATACTTTACGAGGACAACCAGCCCTGCATAAGATATTTGGATAAATGGGAACATCGAATATTAAAGCATATTGACTTAAAATACAAATTTGCTCACAATTGGTATCTAAATGGGATTATTGACGTAATTTATTTGGAAACAAATGACAAATGCGCTGACAATGCTACAAAAAGTTTGGTTGGAAAAAAGATGAGTAATTTTTTAGCTCTAATTGTTTATTAAAACGTTACACTTTATATAGTAACACTTTCTACTTGTGTTTGGTTGTATGTATTTGAGGGTACATTATGATACTGTTCTAGTTGAATTTAGGGGAGATTTAAATTAGTCACTTTTATATAGTACGGGAATATACTATTTTAAGTTGGTACCACTATTTAATGTGGCTCTTTTTTTTCTCTAAAACTTGGTTCTCCAATATTCGTATGAATGTGTATCCTCTAGGTAGTCATGTTTATGTGCCTTGGTTTAGTTTATAGTATTGTGTATCCATGAGCGAGTTTGAGTATTTCCATAAACCTTAGTATTTTGACAATATTTAGTGGTAACGGGCATTTATTTTAGGCAAGGGAGATTATACATAGGTATATTTTAGAATGCTATTTTTAAAGGGTCTAAATATAATCTTCATTCGGCTCTGCTATCTGATCTACTCCATGGTTACTAGATTAATTAATTGGCTTCACCAAACATTATGGGGGTGTATGTTGATTTTGAGATTATAATTGTCTTCATCCATCTGTGAGATGGAATATCTTTAATTTTGGCTGGATCATGTGAATTCATATTTTTAGAAAAGCAATATGGTTTAAACATCTAAATAATATTTAATAATCTCTAAACAGTTAAATGTTCCCTTCCCTCATTACTTATTTGACCAACAAAGAAACAGTGAACTAGTTAAGTCCTGTCAAGTCTTTCTTGATTTTGCAAAAGTTTACTAGCCTCCATGATATATATAGTCTTAACACAGCTGTGTGGTAGAGTGCTGTGCTTTCATGTCTTAATAAGATTCACACAGTTATATGGTAGGCTCTAGACAGTCCACACTATATTTGAGGCATTGTTTTTTTAAAGGTCTATCTTGCTTTTAACCAGGATTGTAGTAGATTACTATTTGCGCAATATATTGATATTTTATACTCATATGTGTAGTAGATTATTATGCTTTCAATTTTTAGATAGATGTATGCATATATATGGTAGAAAACATATTGTTAATTGATGTTTATAAATTCTTGATGGGGCCGTTTTGTGTGCATCTGTACTTGCAATGTCTAAGTGTAAACATTATTTTCTCTTCTCTGTGGTATTATATTGCAATTACAGTGTCTATAGTAGATATTCCTCACACAGCTGTGTTTTAGAATATTGTGTTGTATTCTCTAGATATTCTTCACTCATCTGTGGGGAGGAGATTAAATCTGGCAGGTCTAGATAGCCCTTTCAGGTATGTGTTAGAGTATTGTACTTGCCGTGTCTAAATAGTATTCACTCATTTATTTTATAGAATATTGTAATTACAGTGTTAGATAGTATTTATAGAGCTGTATTTTAAAACATATTGCTTTCATATTCTAGACAGCTACCACTAAGATATTTTACATAACATTCTAATTAGTCTTCATTTGTGCTAGAAAATATTGTAATTGCTGAATTATCTATATTTCACCCTGCTTTGCGGCTGTTTTACTATCAGTAATAAGATACTATTCAATCAGCTGTGTTGTAGACTACTACGCTTGAATTCTAGTAGGAGTTTTCACTCGGTAGTGTTGTAGAATATTACGCTTGAAATGTCTCAAATGTTTTCACACATGTGTGGTAGATTATTGAACTTACATTTTCTAGATCGTTTTCATTCAGCTTTGTGGTAGACTATTATTATATTACTGTCGATATATTCTCCTGTCATCTATGTGGTATAGTTTTATATTGGTAATGATTAGATAGTCTTAACCCAGCTAGGTTATACACAACCTTAATTGTATTGTCTCTATAATTCTTAGTCAGTTGTGTGGTAGATCATTCTACTTGAAGGATTTATATATTTTTCACTTATGTTTTTATTAGACTTGCGATAACTTATTAATACTCATTTAATCATAAATAATGATATTGCATTATCAATATATAGACTGTCTTTTCTCAACCACATATTCTAATATTTAACTTTCAGGGATTTATTTCATTGTATAGCGAGACCCAATTCAGGGAAATGCTATATTAATTTAAACAACATCCACTCAGATATAAAGGGTAGAGTATTGTATGTTAAGGAATTAGATATTTTCCCTCCTTATTCGCAAATAAATTTCTAGATAGTATTTTCTCATTTTTAAATATTGTATTCACACACCATTGCTTGGATCAGGGTTGCATCCTATATCAAATAACTTGGCTACCAAACCCTACTCCCCTATCATCCAAGAAGACTACTTTTTTTATCTTAGATATAAAAGTGTTTGAGTTGTTGAGTCCTATGAATTACACCTTAGGTAAGTAAATTCTATAATAACAAATACCATAAAGTAGTTATGAAGATTGTTTTTATATTAATTTGTAGGGATACAAACTCCATTCTTAGTTACTTTTTGTGAACTTGAAATTTATTTATTTTAAACATTTTTAGGGATATTTTGAATATATAAAATAATGTTTTTATATCTAACTCTTCACGCGGATATTCCCGTATATGTCTCGATTTTAATTCAAATAAATATAATTTTGTAATTTGCAGTTAATAATAGAAACTTTATTATTGTCTCTACCAATTTATTGGTTTACACTTCATGAAACACAATGCATCATTTATTAATATTTATACAACAGTTATATGTCTTTTTTTGAATTCATCGAGATAATAAAACACTATCGGTTCCTTTTGGGACTATCTATATAGTGTTACACCCTCTCTACGTCTCTTAATACTACCCTGACCAGTAAAAGGTAATAAAAGGGAGAGGATGTAATTTAACATACAAGACAAATGTAAATTATAGAAATATATAGATTCAACAAAATGAGCAGTTTATTCAATTAAATGACAAAAGCGCAGTTAACAGTACATGGTCTCATTATATCATATTGAGTACAGTTGGAAATTATGCTTGATGCCAATAATTTTATATCAATAAAGTTGCGCAAGTGTTTTAACAAAAGAAAACATGAAATCCATCATAATATTGATGGTCCAGTCTATAAGAGACAATACCACAGC